>CM030902.1:16518359-16639173 GCA_018136845.1 Heterotis niloticus
AGTACACGATGGGTAACAAGAACATGAAGGTGCCACCACTGCGTTCACCCCTGCAGAGTGACCGCTACGACAGTGTTGTGGACAACGTGGACAACCCTACCTTGTTTGTGGTGTTCCATGACAGCCAGGCATACCCTGACTATCTCATCACCTTCAAATGAACTTCTGTGTGTGTGCCTGCACATTCATGGAAACTGATTTGTTCTTGGTCTCTTTCCTAGGTCTAATCCATCAGCTATAATAAATTTAGTTTATCTACATATCTCACTTTTTCAAGCACTGCTGCTTCTGCTAATTCCAGAAACAAAGGAAATCAGCAACAAGCTGCAGGACTCATTCCACTGGGTTTTGGGTCCAGACGGGTTGACGAGTTTTTACAGTTTCTGTAGCCTTTTTGGTGTCACATTCATTCTGTTAACATCATCCATTCATTCAGACTTTGAAAATGCCCCTAGACAGGAGGCCAGTCCATTATTGGGTGGACACACACCAATTCATGCTCTCTCTCTCTCTCTCTCTCTCTCTCTCTCTCTCTCTCTCTCACACACACACACACACACACTTAAGGCAATTATAAGTTTTCAGCATTTTGTAGCATTTATATGATGCCCAGTTGGTACTGAAAAACCTAATGTGTACATAGTTTGTAACCTTAGCCCTAAAAAAAACCTTCACCATGGCAACCAGGGCTTAAAGATACTGCAACCCACAACCCATAACATGACATAATGTGTACTTTTGACTTGAGGCAGGATGGGCTCATAGGATTCATTTTTTTACCCTAGTTTCCGGCCTACATAAGAAACCAGCATTTGACAGAAAGACCAAAACTGTTCCCTTGTTTACCTGTTCATTTTGGCTGATGGGCAAAGGACCCTCTGGAAACAAGTCCCGCACTTTGTTGCTGATGTGGAATGATGAAATGTAAACCGTTTTAAGAGATTATTTTGTATTCGCTTTGTAGCATGCATTAAGAAACAAGCTTTGTGAACATGGGATAAAGAGCTGCACTCTCCTGCAATTTATAAGTAGAAGGAAATAAGCGCAATGAGAAATAGATAATGCACAGGAGTTAATAAGAAGTACATAAGGGAAGTTTGGAAATATGCTGATAACACCCAGAGACTGTTGATGAGTTGTCCAAGTCCATGTGTGTAACTGTGGAAAAGTGGAAAAGTGCTGAAATAACACCCAGAAATGAATATATATGAAGTAAATGATAACTGAACAAAAGGAAGTCATCTGGGGGTGCTTGGAGAGACTCCCTCCTCATTGTGGGGCTCTCCCAACAGTCTCTGTGAAATAAAGGCAATGGAACTTTGTCTACCAGTTATTGGTGTCCTGAGTGGTTTTTTTTACTTCCACACTGAATTCATGCTGTTCTGGAGTCAAAGGCAGATCCTACCTAAGAGGTGCACCTAATAAAGGGGCTTGTGAGTGTACACTGTCTTATACTTGAAATACTTGTTTTTTATGGAATAATAATAATAATAATAATAATAATAATAATAATAATAATAATAATAATAATAACCTGTTTAAATATTACTGTCTTATGATTTATTTGCCTGGGGCTGTTCAACATCCTCACTATGCTGCACATTTTTCACCTGTGGCTAAAAATCTTGCAAAAAAGGAATTTAATTGTGCACCCCAGTTCATATAAGTTGGTGAATATTTTTATAGCGGCAATCCCATATTGACCATGATTATTTAAAAATGATAAATCATACTGAAGGATCAGTTTATCACCAGCAAAACGGAGTGAGAACCACCAACAGGTGTCCTCTATCTCCTGCTTTTATATTATTTAAACACAGAAGCATGCGGTGATTTTTTTAGTTTCAGTTACTATTCTTAATAAAAGTAACTCACAGTCTGATAAACGTGCTTTTCACCACGTTTATGCATAAATTGTTTTCTTTTCAGTCCGTGCGTTTGTAAACTATGCACAAACAAGGAAATAGAAAAGTTTAAACTCGTAGTCGGCAGGATTCGAACCTGCGCGGGGAGACCCCAATGGATTTCTAGTCCATCGCCTTAACCGCTCGGCCACGACTACAATGACGCAAGGCTCTCCTCCGTTTTCTCTTGTTATTCGTAAACTATTTTAAGGGAGGCGACATTAAAACGTTTTCAATATTTGATGCTATTCAACGGGATTCTTTTATGTAAAACTGACGATTAGCTGGGACCATAACAAACAGAATTAAAAACTTTTTTTTCTTTCCTTTATCCCAGTCAGTCCAAATATGGCCCGTAATTCAATTTGGATTATCGAAATACTGATCATTATTATTATTTTTTAAAATCTTTTTTCTTTGTTAATAATGTCTGGAAAGGACAATTTGCTCGTATGGTTTCCACGCTAAAACGCGGCACAGATACCCGAAAATCCAACGTGCAACCGTCACGATAAGAAGCTTGCAGTAAAAACTTGCGGCGCCGGGATCAGTCACGTCGAATTTATAACTTTGCGCGGATGTTTTGATCCTACAAACTGTTTATTAAAATAAAAGCAAAAAAACAGGCGCTGGAATCGATGGTGAAACGTCCATTACTCTAGAACGCCTCCTAGGAATGAACGTCGGGAACTGAAGTGATTTAAGTTGGTAATGGATCTCCTTCACAGTGACCCGGTCTGCCAGTCCGCTCGTTTATCGCGATCCGCGCTTCCGTGTGGCTGTGTTAGAGCAAACACGAGTGTCTTCATGCTCCTCATCTGCGCTTTCCTACAAAAAAGGCCAAGAAACGCAGATGAAACGCTTTAATTTCGCAGCGCCTGTGGCCGAAGTCGCGCACAAGTTTCGCTTTCAGTTTTGGCAGGGCAAGAAGCAGCAGCAGCAGCAGCACCGAGCCAGACATGGGGGACCACAGACATTCGGTGTTCTTCGACCTGCCGGTTAGGGACGAGAAGCTCAAGGAAAAGGCTGAGAAGTACTTCCAGATCCGGAGAAAGTCGGGCGGCGGAGACTGCGGAGCAGCGCAGCACGTGAGCGGCACGACTTACCGCATCTCCTTCAAGGATCCCGAAGGTGGGATGGTCGCCGCCCACAAAAAGCCCACACATCTTTCTCTAAGTAGTTGAACTTTCTTTATTTTATAATAACTGGACAAATATACTAATGATTAGTAAACCAAAGTATAAAGTCGCTGTTCAACAGTAAACGCAGCGCAAAATGCAGGTATTTCCAGTCAACAGAGGGTATTCAAGTCGAAAGTGAAAGTCCGAAGCTTTCTACATATTTCGTTTTTTCTGAATACAAAGTGAACACCCAAGTTAACACAAAGAAAACTTTTTACTGCTAGAAAAAATTAAATGTATTGAAAAAGATTCTAAAATGTATGATTATTATATTATTACAAAAATATTAATAACACTAAGCAGCACCTCTCTGTGCAAATACCAAATAACAGGAAGTTGCTGAGCCCTCAGAAAAGTGTCTTTATAAAACACCTTTGTTGGTGTCATCCAGTCTCTGCGCTCAGGTCAGGGTTCTACGTACCTGTGTCACTGGCCTGTTGCGTTTTTTTTTAATTATTTTTTTGTGCTTGTGTAGTCTTTTGTTTCTGGCCTCCAGGTGTCATTCAAAAGCTGACTTCCTGTCTGTAAATTTGCTAGAGGAATTCCTTTTTGAAGTTGTGTATTATTTGCATGTGTGTGTGTGTGTGTTCGTTCCTGTCACAGTCTCAGGGTCACATCATATTGTTAGGATTTTAAGTCAGGACCCATTCCCAGACTCAAGGAATTCATCAGTGAAGTTTATTACAGGGAAGTCAAAGGCAAAACAGGTCAAAGACAATAGGGTTGCAAAAACTGGTCCAGCAAATTAGACTAAATGGAACTGGATCAGAAACTCGGTTTTGGAGTCAGGCTCAGCAATAAACAAAATAGAACCAGAAAATAGTAAACAGAATTAGACCAGAAATTAGGCTCACAGAACTGGTCTAGAAAACAGGCTCAAAGATGTGATCGCAAATCTGACAAAACACAAAATAGAAGGCAGGATTTACAAAGCAGACATACTGTAGGACAGGAGGGTGGCGAGGTCACCAGGTGACAATACGGCAAAGTGACAAAACAACGATCTGGCAAAGCACAGGCATAAAACACAGGACTTAAATACCCAAGGAGCACTCAGAAACAGAACAGAAGAAGTCCTGGAAACAGAACAGAAGGCCTGGCCTGATTGAATATCAGGGCTGCCACAGGACAGATCAATAGGATCTCCACAGGATCACCTCAGAAATGGATAACAGCATTCGGAAATAAACGGAAAGGCAGTTCCAGATGGGAGCAACAAATCGTAACAAACTGAAACAACATGGTCTGACTGTAACAACAGTGGTCTGTATGCAAAAGGACAGATCAACAGGGCTCACTAAAGGGCAGGACCAGCAACTGGGTTTACATAATTGTCAAAAGTCTTGGACAAAGCAAAAGTTCAGTGGCACCATGACAGTTCTTCACACTGCATTCTTTCTTCTTACAATAGCTCAGCAAAGAGTCCTCCAGAAAGAAAACCATGTGCTGGAGACGCCCAGAGGCCCAGTTCCACTCTCCGTGCGCCCAGGTCCAGACCCAACCTGGGCAGCCGGTTCCACGGTAACCTTTCGTAATTCTAACTCACTTTACTCAAAGAAAATATGCACTTAAAGCTAGATGTAAAAACACCAAGTCAATAATCACACAGCCATAAATATGAACACTCATTTTGTAATAGCCTTTCAAAAATTGTCATGTTTAATGTATTTCCACTTATATGAAGTAAGGATGATGACTGAACAAAAAACAGCCTATTTTGTTACAGTAATTTATTTTACACTTATCACAGTTATTTAAATCTAAGTCTTAAATCATGCTATATCCAAGCCATATTTGCATTTATGTATGTGTTTGTATTGCCAGTATTTTGTAAGTTATTGCTTCTTCAATCACAATCCAATGTACATAGGACATTCAGCATGGCCCTGGCATTAGGTACTTATTTTAATTCCCCCTCCCCAAATTATTTTTTTCTCTCCTTTTCACTATGCATTTCCTTCCCTCCCTCATTTTTTAACATTTTATATACATTGGTTCATACAGATATACTGTACATAATATACACATATTTAATACTATAACTCATCTCCAGTCTTTCTGAGTTCGTAAATGAATTATTTATGTATTTTTTTTCACTCTAGTGTGCAGTTGGTTGTTTAGGATTTTGTTTTGTCTGCTCTACTATTTTGTTTTCTTAGTTTGTTTCTTTTTTTGTATCTTTTTTATGTTGTCACACTCCCTTTAGGAAAAAAATAAATAAAAATAAAAAAATAAGTAACACAATTAATTCTAAAAAGACATCATATTTGTGGCAGGGAAAACCCCCTCCTGGACTGTCAGGAAGAGGTGTGATCATATTATTAGCTTTTTCACTCAATTGCACTTGAGTGAACATAGCTCAGAAATTTCTCGATCGTAAAAGTTCGTCATCACTGACAACATAAAATATCAAAAACTGTACAGTCCAACTCACTGATAAAAGTTCAGAGTTGTAAAAAGCTTAACTGGAGATATATTGTTCCTATTAATAGATTCTGATGCTACAAACCTTTGTATGCTTTTTGAACTTTTTGAGCTTAATTCAAAATATTTTCTGCTCAAATTAAAAAAAAAAAACAGCCTACAGTTATGTAGCGACAGGAAGAGCTACTGTGTGGGGTTAAACACCATTCCTGATGTCTTGATTCCTGCCCAGGTTACAGCCCAACAAGCAGCCACAGCAGATCCAGGTGGGCCTTGGTCTGTCACATTGCTTTTTCACACAAGCATTTCCTCTGCTTCCATGGTGTCAGAGTATTTAACCTGTACATTTTTTAAAAATATTATTTTAGGTGTAAATATATAGAAATAATATGCATATTTATTCATTAAATTATGACACACTGTCAAACTCTTGCGATCTGATTTTCAAAAACAATAAGAATCTTTTTTGTTATTGTTTTTGTATTATTGGACGTTTTGTATCTTTTTGTTGTCAAAAGCTTTGGAAACCTGCTTATAAAGATAAATTATATTATGACTCATTCTTCTTCCTATTATTATTATTGTTGTTGGTGGTGGTGGTGGTGGTTTTTTCTTTTTTTCAAATTTTACTTTAAAAAAAATGTATAACTTTATGTGTAACACTGTGGTTCGCCTAGATTTCCAACACAAGGAAGAAGGCATTCCTCTGGATCCATACCTCCTACGCTATTTGAGCGACTGTGCTAAAGCAGCAGACCACTTGCGGTTTCTGCTTTCATCTCTGTCCTCCACATTCCAGATTCACCCAGAGGAAGAAAAGGTGGTTGTGAGGTGTGAGGGCCCAATGGGCCAGACGGGCAAATGGGATGCTCAGATAAAGCAGGTGTTTGAGAAAATAAAGGTCAAGTACATTTGCCATTACGTGACTGACCAGCTGAAGCTGAAGACCCTGCTAGAGGCAGCGTACCTGGCTACTGAGGATGTCAAAGTGTACAAGGAACCAGGAGAGGGATTTGCAGTGGTAGTTGGAATGGAAAGGGAGGTGCAGGAGAAGCTGTTAGTGCTGGAAAAATTGAAAGAAGTCAAAAGTCAGTTTGTACAGAATAGTGTTAACACGAGCTGTCTGGTCGGGGAAGCCAAACTCAGTTTGCTATGGAAGAAGTTGGAGATAGACCTGAAACAGCAGTTCCCGAGCATTCAGGTGTCTCAGGTTGATTATGGCAGGGTAACAATTGGGGGCCCAACAAGCGATGTCATGTCTGCAAGTGAGATGGTGAGGAAGAGAGCAGCAGAAGTCCATGAGAAGCAGGTGTCTGAGATCTCCTCTGCGTTGCTGTCTTTCTTGAGAGCACAAGGGCCTGAGGCCCTAACCAGAACCTTAGGTAGAGCTCCGGTGTCAATTGAGTTTACCGACTCAGGGCTTTACCTGCTGTCGCTGTCAGCAAAGGCACTGGAGGAAGCACAAAAGGTCCTCCTCAGCCAGATAGGGGAAGAAGAAGTGTTTGTTCCAGACTCAACTAATGTGTTCACCAGGCTGAAGGAGGAGCTACAGAGTGAGGAACTGCGGCTGAACCAGGGCATGAACAAGGTGAAGGTATATTACAGACAGCATAGTGTGGGGGAAGTTGGAAGCTACATCCAGCTGTTGGGCTACCGCGATCCTGTCAGCAAACTCAAGAATGTAGCCCAGCAGTTCCTAGAGGACCATAAAACCTTACAGACCTCTGTGGTCCTACCCTTCCCAGAGGTGTGGGACCACCTTAGTGACCTTTTGACACAACTTCAAGTGGATCACACCGGGGTACAGTTTTCACTGTCAGCCTCACAACAACCCTCTAAGATAATCCTCACAGGGCCCAAACATTTGGTAACCCCAGTCTGCAGAGAGGTTAGCAGTGCACTGGGCTCCCTTGTCCAGGAGGTGTTTACCATAGACCGTCCGGGATCCTTTCGCTATTTTACGGGTCCAGGACATGAGTACCTCCAAATGGTCGGACGCGCACACAGCTGTCTTGTCCAACTGCAGGGCTCTGGCACTCTAGAGGAACCCAGTTACCAACTGGAAAATGGCCTGAGTGTGCGAGTGCGGCTTGGCGATATCACCCAGGAGAGAGCAGATGCCCTGGTCAATGCTGCCAACGAAAGTCTGGACCATAGCGGGGGTGTGGCTGGTGCATTAAGTTCGGCAGGAGGTCCAGAAGTTCAGCAGGCAAGCCGAGAGCTGGTGCAGCGGAATGGCAGGGTGCTCACAGGGACAGCAGTAGCTACCCCTCCTGGCCATTTACCTTGCAAGGTGCTGATACATGCTGTGGGGCCCATGTGGAGCATTGTTCCAGGTGCGAGAGGGAGGGTGCGGGCCCAGCTGGAAAATGCGGTAAGGGCGGCGCTCAAAGTGGCAGAAGAAAACGGCTGCCGATCCCTGGCCATGCCATGCCTCAGCTCTGGAATTTTTGGTGTGCCTATTGACCTTTGTGCCTCAGCCATCGTTACGGCAGTGAGGGACTTTGGCAGAACATCACATATGCTACAAATGGTCACATTGCTGGACATGAATCCTGAGGCCGTGAAGGCCATGCGAGTTGCCTGCAACACGTTACTTGGGAGGAGGGACCTTCCTGCTTCCAGTCCCATACAGCACACAGATTCAGGATTGCTGGAGTCCACCTTTTCAGCTGCAGGAGGCCCAACTGTTGCCAAAGCCTTGGTTCATGTGAAAGTTATCACGGGGAACATTGAGGACCAGGAGGTGAGAAATACTTTATTTACTGTTTGGAAAAAAAAAAAGCTAATGATCAGAATTTACAAGAAATGGGAAAGCATATTTTAAAATGTACAAAGTGTGAAAATCAAAGTTAGCTGGAAGACCTTTCTTTATGTTTGTGTATAACATTGGTATAAATATTGTTGACATATTTGATGCTCTCTGTGTGTACAGGTTGATGTCCTTGTTGTGCCCATGCTTGGTCTCAACCCCCAGTCCTCAAAAGTGGGAAAGTGTCTAATCAACAAGGCTGGAAGGGGACTAGAGAAGGGGTTTGAGGAGGCAACCCGGGGAAAGCGCATCGCACCCGGGGACGTGCTCATAGTGGAAAGGAAAGGGGCACTGAATGTGTGCTGCATCTTCTTTGCTCACTGTGAACGTTGGACAGAGACTTCACAGGGGTCCGCTGTGGAGGTTGGTGTGAAAATTAATTTCAGTTAGATTATTTTTGTTGTACAAAGATGCAGTAACATAAGTCAGCAGCAGTAGTAGACTGTAGAGTAAGGCAGCTGGTGGCTGAGAGGGAATCAAAAAACATCCAGCAGAGAGAGAGAGAGAGAGAGAGGGAAAGAGGGACAGAGAGAGAGAGGGGAAAATAAATCTTTGAATGTCCACGTCCCAGCGGCTACCTATGCTTTTTGGGTACTCCGATGTAGGAGCAGGGAATCTGTGTGTAAACGTGCGTGCCTGATTTTTTCAAATTCTTTTTATTTTCAAATTTGTCAAGCTTACTGTGTCATACTTTTAAATTTCTGTACATGATCCCTTCCTTTACTGCGATTTACTGTAGTTAATATTTATTTGTGTTTGGTACTTTTTGCTCCACATACAGTAACTGTAGAGAGCAGCATGCACACTTTCTGTAACTGACAAAATTTACAGCCAGAGCTGGTTAAGTGGTCCCTGATGAAGGGTTAAGGAGTCACCAAGAATGGATGTACCGACTATGCAAGCTTCATGTCTGTCTCTTTGTAGGTTCTTCGACAAGGTGTGAGGAATGTCTTGAAATTGTGTGAGACCTGGGGTTTTGTCTCTGTGGCATTCCCTGTGATCGGAACTGGCCATAGCATCAGCTTCCCTCACTCGGTGGCAGCTCGGATTCTTCTGGACGAGATCCAGCTCCACGAGATGACCAGAGTATCGGACACAGCTCTACATGTCTTTATAGTCATTCACCCCAACGACAAGCAGTCAGCTGCAGTGAGTGTAGCCTGTCTGTCCTCTTTGTACAGGATTTATTATGCGGCAAAAAGAATTGCGCTGTATACTCATCCTGACTGCATAATTTGTATCCATTCCACAGGCTTTTGAGGCATCCCAAAGTACAGTTTGTTTAAGAGAATTTGAGATGTCCGTACTCTCAGGCCAGGGTAAAAGTGTCTGTTGTACACATACACACACTCTTTCCTTCAACATTATACGATATGGTGCATTCCACTTATATGCATGCCAGTTATAAGCGCTATTTGTTTATACGTATCTATAACTCTCCCAAGTTGCTGCACCTGTTCCACATCAGATCCCTAGTTTACCACCTCCCTAAGCTTTTCACAGGGTTTTCCAACACCGACGGAATTTCTTCACTGTCTACTAAAACACCAACTTTCCTTAATGTCCCCTTTACCAGTGAAGTGCTGCATGACTTTGACAGCTTAATGTTTAAACTAGCCCACTTAAAATTCTTATCTAAGTTTCCTAATAGTCTTCTCACACACGCTATCATTGTGGTAACTAGCGGCTCTGAACACACACGTTTTTGGTCCTATGTGTCCATCATCTAGCCTATCTGGTTCCACCCTACTGTATTAGCACAAACATCGGTAGGCAAGTTGACCTTATGCGACACGTAGAAGATCAACAGCTAATGTCATTGCTCATTCTAGAAAATTTTACAACCTCCTCCTGCTTGACACTGTGTCTGAAGTTTAGTTTGTGATAAAAAGCTAAAGTATGGCTCCATCACATAAATGCAAGGCACTGTTGTTAGCTGAATGAGTCAATGTTGCAAAGAGACTGAACACCTAAGAGAATCGGATCTCAGTTGCTAAGAGTTAAGGCTTTCATCCGAGCCAAATATCACAGATATTGAGGAACAAAGATAATATTCTTGATGGCTCCTGTGTGTAATGATGTTCATTAAACTTTTTACTGTAGCATGTGTTCTGCGCTCTAGAATAAATCATAAGTTATGCTGTACACATGTACACTGCATACTTATTTTCAGTAAAGGTGTTAGCTTAGCTACACCAGTAATATAAGGATAACTATTCTTGCTCCAGACGGCATGCATATAAGCGGAGTGCATCATACATACACAAATCAAATATTAAAACACAACAGGCTAAAGTCACCATTTTTTAATGTTTTTATTCTGTTTTTACCTTTTTAGCATCTTTCTATCGCTGCATCTCTTTGACCCAGGATGAGATCTCTGTGATGTTGGGCAGCATTAAGTTGCAGCTGGTCTTTGGGGACATTGTCACAGAGACAACTGATGTCATTGTCAATTCCACTAATTTCATTGGGGAGCAGATTGGTATGCCAGTCACTTGTTCAGTTCTGACTAACATGCACTGACTTTCCAAATGTTGGGGAAAGTATGTGGACATGTAAGCAACAGCCCCATACATTCTTGTTGAAGATCCCATTCCAAACCCATGGGCATTAATATGGAGTTGTTCCCCCCTTTGCTGCTATAACAGCCTCCTCCTTCTGGGAAGGCTTTCCACCAGATTTTGGAGTGCGGCTGTGGGAATTTCAAAGATTCAAAGAGATTTATTTGTCACATACATGGTAACCAGGTATGCCGTACAGTGAAATGCGCACTGAATCGACAGGAGACTGTGCGCGGTGACACGCAAAGGAAATCTAAGTCACACAGAAAATAAACAAGCAAAGAAACGAAACAGTAAATAAAAATAAATAAAGTTGAATAAAATTAAATATTAAACATTTATTTGTGTAATTTGTGCCTATTCCTCCACAAGAGCATCAGTAAGGTCTGGCACCGATGTCAGGCAAGAAGGCCTGGCTCGCAGTCAGCATTCCAGTTCATCCCAAAGGTGTTCAGTGGTGTTGAGGTTAGGGCTTTGTGCAGCCACTCAAGTTGCTTTATGCATGAGAGCACAGTCATGCAGCAGGAAAGGAGCTTCTTTCCCAAACTGTGGCCACAAAGCTGGATGCACACAGTTGTCTATAATGTGTTTGTATGCTGTGTGGGTGTGGCTAAAACAGCTCAGCTCAGTCGGTAGAAGGGGTGTCCACATACTTTTGGCCATTGCATGTAGATGTATAACATGTGACAGCAAATGTCAAGAACACTGTGATCTTACCTGCCAGCGCAGTGATCTGGGCCATGTAGATCTGCAGAAAATATCATCCTGCTCCTGTACTGAAAACAGTTTGTAAATAATCTGAATATGTTTCTGTCCTGCAGGTGTCTCAAAGGCAATCTTGTCAGCAGCAGGGAAAAACATTCAAGATGAATTTGACAAAGGTACACAACAGACAATAAAACTTTTGCTCCAGTTACAGTGGCATGCTTTACATGAAGTGGTACTTACCTTCATCTGCATGTTATTGTATCTATAAGTTTGACTATTGGCAAAAGTGCCTAATCACTCTTCATTTATTTTGCTATGTAATTTTCAAATATGTACTGTACATCTATATATGTGTATGTATTTATTCTTTTTTAATATTTTCAACTGTGTAAGGTCTTTAGTGATAATCTGACTTTGCTATTAAACTGACATGCAAATGAAAAATTCACCTTCCTTCAGATTTTAAGTCTGTGTGTCTATACTTCCACTTCCTCCTCTGACAGTGAAATCTCGAGCCGACGGGATCTGCTACACACAGGCAGGAGCCCTGGGCTGCCGAACAATTGTGCACATTTTTGGAAACAAGGACTTGGACCTGGTCAAGAAGCTCAGTGGCAAAGTTCTGAAATTCTGTGAACAGAATGGTTATAAATCTGTCGCCTTCCCTGCAGTTTGTGCCGGTATGCTTATTGCTCACTATTTATTTTCAAAGCTTAAATGAAATTTATCCCATATTTGTTTCTGAAGTCAGTCACATGTGCTGTTTTAAATATGCAGAATTTTGTGACGGTTGTAGGTATAAAATGGTAAATGCAAGAGTTTCAACTCAGTAGAGGAACAGAAGCTGATTACTGACTTTGTCATCTCATACTGACAGAAACAGAATTTGTCAGAATCCAACATCCCTCTAGTGTATTAAAGCCTTCTTTTATTAAAAGCTAGAAATGGACTTGGCTAACCACTGATCCAAAGGGATCTTCTGTGATTTAATCATCATTTATGGACTTAGTGGTCCAAGTGAATCTTGGTTTTCAATAATGTTTTGCGGGTGTTTTTCCCCGATGACAGGTGAAGCTGGGCTGAGTTCCTCAGCGGTTGCCTCATCTATGCTTGATGGGTTGGCCTGTACAGTACGGGACTCCTCCTTTGTTCACCTGTCTCTTGTCCGTATTGTTCTCCTGCTGAGACCTGTGTTTGAGGCCTTCAGGTATGCATTTGATTCTGGCTGCTCTCCTGCCTTCCTGCTGTTCCTCTTTATCTGAATAATGTATTTTATTTAACAGTTCAATAATTTTTGCTGCCATTTTTTTGTTCCCTGCATTTGTTGCTTCATATATTTATTAGCTCCATCCATTTATTCAACAGCCCTATCAAGGTTAATTCATAATAAGTTCATCAGTTTGAACAAAGTCCAGGGTTTCTTCCAGAAGCAGGATTTTGAGTTATTGGTTTACTGCTTGCTTCTGCGGTCCAGATAGTTCTGGTGATGTCTATTCCCAGATGGTATTGATTAGAGATTCGTAGGGGTTTTGAAGATGGTGAAAATTGGGCAGTATCTCACGGTTGTTGCTGTCTTCTCTAGGCATGAACTGGAAAGTCGCCTAGGAGACAGTGCTCCTTCTTTTTCCATTAAAGGTTTGTTTCATCCTAGCTCCAGTTAAACTAAGCTCAATCCCTGTCTTCTTGCCAGACTCTTCCAAAATCTGCCTGATCTCCATTTTATTTTCATCCACCAAAAACCTTTACAGTGGAAGCTTTGGTGTAGTTTATGCCTTCTATAGGTACAGTTTCATACACATAAAATCTGTGTTAAGACTCCAGAAGAATCTTCTGTATTTACTCTTTGCATATTTTTCTTTGCCCTTCCAATATTATTCAGATTATTCCACCATTATTCTGATATTATTAATATTTCTATATATTTTTCTTTCCCTTTCCCACTGTTCTCCTCACAGAGCGAAGCAAGAATATATTCAGACAGATTCTGAAGAAAAAACCAGAAGCATCCATTTTTACTAACAGCCCCTTCTCTGACAGCTCAATGTTTACCCTGGCTCCTTGGCGCCCACTCCCAGCTGTAGTGTGTGTTACTGGACCAGGGCAGCATGCCCTCCAGTGTGTCCGCAGAGACCTGGAGGGAGTAATGCAGAGCCAGCTGTATGAACGGGAACTTGAGGCAGAAGATCTGGCACAGTTGTCCTTTGAAGACTTGACTTTGCTCATGGAGCAGGCAAAGGAGTGGGAGCTCAGTCTACAGAAGGAAGAGCTAGGAGAGGGGGATGGCACTAGACCAAGGCGCTACATAGTCCGAGGTCTAAAGGAGGACGTGCTGGAGTTTTGTGAGGCTGTTCACCAGATGCTGAGGCGTGCTGCCTGTAAGAAGCTCCGAGAAAGAGAAGAGCTACTACTGTTCCTTAACGTTAAATGGATGATCAGCACTGCCAGTGGACAGTGGAAGGACATGGAACTAAAAGATAATTACATTGTTGAGCAGAAATACCAAGAGGATGAAGGTTCAGTGATAAACATAAATTGTCCTGGAGAAGTGCTAAAGGTGGACCTAAGGAAAATGAAGGCTACATACCAGAAATCTGGGTTCACCTGCAATGTGAAGAGGATAGAACAGCATACAGGTAGTGACAGTTCTGACACAGAAACTCCTGTGTAATACAGTGGTATGGTGGTAGCACTGGTGCTTCACAGTGCTTACTATGCACCATATAAAGATCTTAGTTTCTGGCCAATTTATTAGACACACCTATTAAGTACATTATGGGAGTCTCTCTCGCCTCCAGAACAGCCCAAATTCAGCCATAAGGTGCTAGACAGATTGTACTGGGTTCTTGGGCCATGCTGGCCTGACAGCTACTTATACGTTCTGCACATTTTTTGGCAGTGCATTCATTCAGCTCATTCCAAAGATGCCCTGTTGGCTTGAGAGATGTGTAGGCCTCTGGAATAAAGTAAAGGGACTGTAGAACCATCCTGGGATGAGATGGCACATTATCCTGCCAGCAGCATTGGTTTCTGAAAGGGTCCATGAAGAGATGCATCCAGTCTACAGCAATGTTTGTGCACTTTGAGGCGTTCAAAGAATGCTGATTTGGTACCAAGAGACACAAAGAAAAGAAACATTCCCCACACCATTACACACTCACCACCAGTTTGCACCAGCTCTGTGTACCTAATAAGATGGCCAGGGAGTATATTTCTCCTTTGATGATTGGATCCAGAATATGTTGCTACTATTATTCTTCATAATACCAATTTGGTATCGGTGCCACTACTGAAAATCCACCCTTCTGTTAGTAGCCATGTTTGTGATGTTCCTGTGATGTCTTTTCTGGTCACAGATTACAGCCCTCCTTTCACTTGGGATCCTATGACCCATGGGGAGTCCATAAAGAAGGTCCCCCTTCAGCCAGGCTCAGCTGAGTACAGGACTGTGTCTGAAAAGTTTCTGAAGACAGCCAGCCAGTGCACCATACACAAAGTAAGAAAATTCTGATGCTGTATAATAAGTTTATATTTTTCCTTACACAAAGAAAATTAATGTTTGTCACCTCTGACAAAGGGAAGTATATTTAATGTAATACACCATGCACTGTCAGGTAATATCTTTACCGCACTCGAAATATTTATAAATTACTCTTAACAAGACTGTAGCTACTCATTCTCGACACAGCAGTCATTCAGCATTTACATGTTGCAGAGTAAGCCAATGTTAAATGCTCAGTTATCTTATGAACTTCATTTCTTAAAATGACAAACATCCATGAATCAGTTTATCAAAATGCCACTGTGTACTGCATGGGTAGCCCCTGGATTTCTGCCACCCTGCACTGGACAAGTGCTTGCTGATGACAAATTGATGAATGCAAATACAACATTGAAAGACAAGTTAAAAAGGAAGAAGAATCGTTGCCAGTGTCATAAGATGTTGGCGTTATTGCTGCCCTTCATAAAGATTCCCTTTATATTGGTGTTTGAAATAATTTTGGCAGCATACTTTTATCCAGGAGCTGATTTTTACCTTTTTTTATTAACAGCGGGACAGTACTGGGTCACAGCAACACAGTAGAAGAAACTGTACACCATAAAATTGCAAATATATCCTGTACATTAAACAAGGGCAAAAGGTTGGGGTATTTCACAGGTTTGATCAGGTAGCACTAAAATGTTTCAAAGGGGTGCCCACACATTCTACAGTTCGCTTCATTTATCATGCAGCTCACATGAGCTTAATTCCACCAAACGGTAAATAACAGGACAGTATGTTTGAACGCTTATCATTTGTCTCGCTAGACACAGAGATATACTGTACACATGGCACTGTGCCAGACCCTCTCTGGTATCACAGATGATGCATAGGGAAATGCTTCAATTTCCTCAAACCAAATAAAGCACTTTTATGACTGTTGGCATGGTTATTGGCTTTCCCTGCAGATAGAGCGCGTGCAGAACATTCACCTATGGCGGGCATACTGGGGGAAGATGCAGCAGTTTGAGGAGAAGAATGGAGTGGGGCAGGTTGGAGAGAAGACCCTCTACCACGGCACTTCAGGCTCTGTGTGCAACTCCATTGAAAGGGGAGGCTTCAACAGGAGCTTTGCTGGAAAGCATGGTAAAAACCTCTGTACAAGCTCTTCTTCACATCCTGTCTAGATGTCTGTTTGCCTGTTTGCATATCTCCCTTCCATTATAATCATCAAAGCAACTTGCAACATAAGGAAAGCAAAAATGTAAGAAAGGAAAGCACCTTGATAAACTGCACATCGACAAGAGAAGGTTTTGCACACAACATTTTTAGAAAGCAAGGCAATGTCTGCAAGCACTACACTTCTAGATTACACCTTAGTTATATAAAGGCCAGATGTTATAAGCATGTCAGTTAAAAGAATGATAATATGATGTGTTTGGCTCTCTCCGCAGCCACCAGATTTGGCATGGGAGTATACTTTGCGGTGCAGGCCGGCTACTCTGCCAATTTGGTGTTCTCCCCTGCTGACCAGAATGGATTGCGCTACGTGTATGTGGTGCGGGTTCTGACCGGTCACTACACTGTGGGAACTGCAGACATGAGGATTCCCCCCCTTCGACCCACCTCTAGGTCACCTGATCGCTATGACAGCCTTGTGGATGTCGCCCACAACCCCAGCATGTTTGTAATTTTCCACGATGACCAGGCCTACCCAGATTATCTCATCACCTTTAAATGATTTATGATGATGTATTATCCGTTAATATGAGCATCTTTTTTAAAAATTCTTCGTGTTATTATTTTCTTCAGCCACTGCAAGTCATGAGTTCTGTCTATGGAGCACTGAGATGCAGAGTGTGGTCCAAAAGCAAGACTCAAACTGTTAAAATACAGCTATTCTTTCTAGAACATTGAAGAGGGCCCTAAATTAAAGTTGTTTTAACAGGTGTTTCATTAGCTGCAGATACTCCTTCTAGTCAAAAAAGAAAGCACACCATTCCACATCAAACAAATATGTGCAATTTCTGTACAAAACTAAGTAGAAATCCAAAAAAAAAAAAAAAAAAACTGTTGGTAAATTTTTACGGTTGGTACATTTTTTGTAGTTTATTACATTGTTTACAGCAAAATATACAAATGGGAAAATTAAAATACATACTATAATATTTTCCATATTAGCCAAAACAATGCCAAAACAAAATATTATCCAAATAAAAATGTAGAATTGTGAGGAATATTAGTATCTCAAGTTATGTCCGTAGCATTTTTTGAAATAACTGTTACTTGGATCATATTTTAGAGGTCTCGCGTGTGCTTTCCAATAATCACATTATATGAAATGGATAATACGATTATAAGATGCATTATGTTTGCACCCGTGGACTTTTTGCTGTAATGATAATGATGCTTAAGGATTATTTGTGCTTTGCTGTCAACACATTTGATCGGTTGTCAATATGCAAGAAAATAAAACAACTACCGATTAAATTGCAGTTATAATTATTTGAGATTGCAAGAAATATTTTATTTTGTAATAATGTATTTATGAATATTGGTCCTTCTTGAATGCCACAAACAACCTAGTAACTCTCAGGGGTCAGAACTAAGCTCTGGTGTTTTACTTTTAAGAATAACATTTGTATGTCCTAAAGTTTATATGAGAGTAAACAGATATTATTAAATTATCAAAATGCAGGGATATCTACAAATATTCCGGTCAGCAGGTCAGGAGCTAGGAATTCTGAGCTCCCATCCCTCCACCAAAAAATATATATATATATTGCTCTGGGTTCCTCTATCTGTTTGTATAAAATAATGGGAAATACAATGTAAGAAGGACTGAGGTGAAGTAGAAAACTGTCCTTTGGTCTAGCAAATCAAAATTTGAAATTCTTTGTGGAAATTATGAACTCCGCGTCCTCTGGACTAAAGAGGACAGGGACCATCCGACTTGTTATGAGCGCACAGTTCAAAAGCCAGCATCCATGGTGGTATGGAGGTGCATTAGTGTACATGGCATGGGTAGCTTGCACATCTGGGAAGGCACCATTAATGCTGAACAATATCTATAAGTTTTGGAGCAACATGTGCTGCCATCTAGACAAAGTCCTTTTTCAGGGAAAGCCTTACTTATTTCAGCAAGATAATGCCAAACCGCATTTTGTATGTAATAAAACAGCATGGCTCTGTAATAAAAGAGTGCTGGAGCTAAACTGGCCTGCCTACAGTTCACACCTCTCATCCACTGAAAACATTTTAGCACATTATGAAATGAAAAATACGACCAAAGAGACCGCAAATTGAAATCCCATATCAGGCAAGAACAGGAAAACATTTTACTTTCAAAACTACAGCAATTGGTCTACTCAGTTCCCAAACATTTACAGAGTGTTGTTAAAAGAAGAGGTGGTGCCACACAATGGTAAACATGCCCCTGTTCCAATTTTTTTTAAACGTGTTCCTGTCATCAAATTCAAAATGGGCATATATTTTTCAAAAAAAATTTCAGTATCAACATTTGTTATGTTATCTTTGTACTATTTTAGTTAAATATAGGTTTTACATTATTTGAAAGCAATTACTTTCTGGTTTTATTTACATGTACACAGCATCCCAGCTTTTTTGGAAACAGGGTTGTATACAGGCAGGCAGGCAGGCAGGCAGGCAGATAGATAGATAGATAGATAGATAGATAGATAGATAGATAGATATAAATGGTTAGAAAAAGTAAAAATTTAACAAATTAAGTTGAGAAACTGAAATTGGAAATACACAAGATCACATTGAGAAAACAGATTTTATTCCCTTTCAACTCAGAAAAAAATATAAATGTAATCTTAATACTGGTTACTGTTAATATTTTATATATTATAGTCATTACTAAACCTTAAATTATCCCTTTATCCATTCATTCTTATTTCCTTATCATTGCAAACAGGCTGATCTGGGGAAACCAGGCTTTTCTTTCTATGGTATCAGTCTCTTGTATCCTCAGGGGAACTCCATGCATTCCTGCATCTGCTGAAAGATGTGAATGTCCTGGCTGTCCTGTCTCTGCCCCATCACCTCCTTCTATTGTTTTTTTTTTTTTTCTCCAGCAAGAGGTTCTGCATGTACCAGATGTCCAGGCCGCCAGTTCATGATTTGGATACCAGAGAATTAAAGAAAAATTGAAATATAGCATTTTTTGCATTTTTTATGTCACTCTGGACTTCCCACTGAGCATTTCCTTCATTTTTTCAACAGCCCACTGTTAGTTCAAAAACAAACACCTGAAGAGAAAGTAGTGAAGTATGCCACTCTAGCAAAGCAAGCTTTCATCCAGAGAGTCGTGCATGTTGCAGTGAAACATCAACTAATGTGGCAGAGGGACAATCTTTACATTCATGTACAACAGCAACAGTAAAAACCCAGGAACTAGAAATGTCCTAAAAGAGAATGTAGAAAGAAACATTTACACCATTAATCTCCTGCTGTTTTACATTTTATCCATCCTCTGTTTTTTCATTCACAAAGAGACTCCAACACTGAGGCTCTTACTATTGCCTGATATGTTAACAGGTTAATTGTCAGTTTGCCAGTTAAACACTGAAAGTCCTTTTTGGTGATAAATAAAGATTAAGGAAAATATAATGCAGAACATAGCTGTATCCATCACTTGCTGTGTTGCTGTGAAGTGATGTGAATGAAGGATTCAACTGACCAGCAAATGTTTAATAATGAGCGAGATATTTGGCTAAAATATTTTATTCCTTAATAAAGACACATGAGCTATGCTGTGAAATAGAAAACGCAGCCATGACAGAATGCATGTTGCTTCTGTTGCACTAATAATCATGTTTGCTAGAATTATCATTCCTGATGTTTTAATTAAATAATATTTAATAATATTTAATAAATATTATAAATATAGCAAAATAATTATATCAATGATTATTCATATTAAATAATTATATTGGAATAACTAAATATGTACACAATCTTAAAGTTCTAACAACAGATGGGTTAGAGTAAAATGACATTTTCTCAGATGGCAAGTTGCATATTTGGATAAGATCCTCAAATCCTTAAAATAGAATTTAAGCCCATTGCAGGGATTCGCTTCTCAGTTGAAACCTTTGCATATTGAAAGTGGTGGGGAGTTGTGTGTGATCATCTTTGCTGCAAGACCCAGGAAGAAGTTGGACATTGGTGAAGAAGGAAGGAGGACACGGCCTTCTGGCACACAACTATTATTTTTTGCACCTGCGCTGTTGGGTGTGAAGAACCCGTCGGTCAGGTTGTAAGACTCGTGAGGACTACAAATTGCTTGGATCATTGCAACATCACAACACAGGAGAGAGAAGATAGAAAGAATATCTGCGGTAAGTGTGCTATCTGCTCATGCTGGGCTACGTTCCTGCATTAATTCCCAGAAAGCATCCTGGGTTGTCCTGGTAAAATTATACAGAGTAACTGGAAAGCATTTTGTTCTGCTTAAATTATTAATTTGTACAAAAAAAACTTGAGCTTGAACTGTTTTTCTTGCGTCAGTGTCTTACAATGCAGGAATGCATTTTACTTTTATGCTTTCAGTTGCTTTTCTCTGCTGTGTTTGTTGTCTTTGTGAACAACTGATACAGATTGAATTGCACAGCACTTAGGACTGATGGTAATGGGTTAAAATCTTCATTGTTATTGTAGTAACCTGGTTTAAGGTACTTACCTTGAATTGTTCCAGTAAAATACCCTGCTGATTTAATGGATAGATTCTTGTAAGAAGCTAGCTGTTATGCAGACATACTTTGTCACAGTAAATCACCTTGGACAAAGGCATCGGCTAAACAGAGGATAACAACAGCCAGTGTGTGAGGTCTGCTGATCTGTGTCCTTTGCCAGGAGAAAATGGCTTTGGAAAATGATGCAGAGCAATATGAGGAAGAGGAGTTTGACATCGAGAAGACCCAGGTAGGTTTTAAATGTGGGGCACAGTTTCTCAGAAGTAATGTTGCAGAGAAAATATTCCAACCCCTTTTCTTTCTCTTGACAGTTGTTCCTTAATTCTGCAGAACTTAACAGATAAATGTTTTGCATAACATTCATGTGTTTTTGTTTTGTTTGACTTTTCACCCCTTAAATGTGAAGCTCTTGTAGAAGCTTCTATGAGGCCAGGGCTGTGTCTAGCCACTCAATTCTTTCATGTTCAACAGGGTGTGGACATGCTGCAGGGCCTGTTGAGAAAAGCCTCCAGGGTCCCTATCCGTGGCCGACGCAAGGTACCCTTCCTCGGTGCTGGTTAGGGTTAGTCTTTGCAAGCATGAGTAATTCTCTTACATTACAACTTCAGCAAATGCTTTCATCAAAGCAATTTAAATCACACAATCCACTGTATGTATTTCATTTGCTAAAGTAATTCATGGTAAAAGTGTTCCAGATTTTTTTGAGTCTTGTGTCAAGACTGTTAATTGCTACATACTTAGGGGCTGAATTTGTTAAAAGAATATGGAGGCATCAAGCCACATGCCAGAGGTATCATGCTTTAAAGAAAAATGAAGGTGCAGACATTCATAAGATTTAAAATGATAATAGTATTTATTGTTGACTATTCTAATTCACTAGTGATGTTACTGTGTATGTCATATTATCAGGTTTCTTTGGTTTTTGTAATGTTTGCAAGATACAAACGAGAGTAATGTTTCTTTCTAGGTCATGAATTCATATGCCAAAAAACATGCCTTCCAAGCCACACCTTCGTACAATGAACCTGATATTCTCCAAGCCTCAGCAACGAAGAGTGAAATTTTCCAAGCCCCACCCTCAGACCTTAAACCTGATATCTTCCAAGCCGCAGCTTTGAACCAGAATCAAAACCCTTTTCAAGAATCACTTCTGGACACCAAACCTGATATCACCTGGAGATCATCTTCAGGTATGAAACCTGATAATTTCCAGGTCAAGCCCTCAGCTGTGAAAGAAGATATCTTCCAAGCTCCAGCCTCAAATCTGAAACACATCTTCCAAACCACGCCATCATACCTAAAATCTGATATATCCCTGTCAAAACCTTCAAATCTGAATTCTAACCCCTTTCTGGCCACACCTTTGGATTCTAAGCCTGATATTTTTTCAGCACTTCCCCCAAAATCTCAGACACCTAATATTTTCCAGGTCACAGGCTTGGGCACAAAGGCTGACATCTTCCAAGATCCTCCTTTAGATCTGAAACCTAATGTATTCCCAGCAGTTCCCACCAATCCAAAAAAAGATTTATTCCAGATGACACCTCCCAATCACATTGTTGACCCTTTCCAGGCCATGCCTTTGGATCCAAAACCTGATAACTTTTGGCCATCCTCCTCAAATGTGAACCCAGATATCTTTCAGCCAGCAACCTCTAACCTGGAGCTTTCATCTTTAAATCTGAAACCTGATATCTGTCAAGTCACATCATCAAATATAAAACAAGAAATCTTCCAGCCCACAACTTTCAGCCTGAATGCTAATATCTACCAAGCATCTCCTTCAGAAATGAAATCCAGCATTGTCCAAAGCACCCCTTTCAGCTCAAAATCTGAAATCACAAAGGTGGCATTTTCAAATCAGAACATTAATCCTTTCCAGACCTCTGCTTTGGACCCTAAAACAGAAATATCATTTGCAACCTCTTCTAAACAAAAACCTGAAATATTCCACAAAACACCCTCAGATCTGAAAGATAGCTTCCAACCCATACCCTCAGACCTGAAGTCTGACATCTTTAATGCATCATTTTCTGATGGTACAGAAGATACCTTTCAAGCTAAAGTACTAGACATGGAACCTGATGCTTTCAAAGTCATGTCTCATGATAAGCAACAAAATCCCTTAAAGACTACACGGTATGATCTGAAAAAAGACCTCTTCAAGGCCACAGACTCTGATTTGGAAGATGATATCTTTAGGATTCCAACCCCAGACCTGAAAAAGGGCATCTTCGATGACTCACCAACTTACACGAAACAGGTATGTTAAAAAGAAATATTTCCATGCACTATGACAACATGAGTACAAGATGAGAAGCTAAAATTAGAAGAAGGTGCCAGTATTCATGAATATGTCTAAATATTCGTGGAAAGTAGCACCAATTCCACAAATATAGGGCAAAGC
The DNA here is from genome assembly GCA_018136845.1 of Heterotis niloticus. Taxonomy (NCBI): domain Eukaryota; kingdom Metazoa; phylum Chordata; class Actinopteri; order Osteoglossiformes; family Osteoglossidae; genus Heterotis; species Heterotis niloticus. The sequence goes on from CM030902.1 coordinate 16,541,558, forward strand.
TGTGCATTCCACCTACTTCCTTAGAGTGGTAACTGAATGGATTTGAGTACATAAATCTCACTAACCCTTATCACAAATTCCAAAATTTCCACTTTTAAGCATTTCATTATTAATTACACATTGTTATTCATTATTAATACTGTAATTTGGCTTGGCTAGTGTCCCACTGTTTGCTTTGCTTGTCTATAATCAGGTTATAAATAATGTAACTATATATACTTTATATAGCATAAATTGTGTTCCAACAGGACAGTAAATCCAAGGCTACTGAGGAAGGCGACTACCCAGTGTATGAAAATATTTTCCTCATTGGACAGGTCTGAGTCCAGCCATGGTGTTTTGTGTTTTGTACACAAATAAGTGGAATATTTGAATTCTGCCCAGATTGTTTTCAGTTGTATGTTGGTTGTTTGTGACTTGTACATTTGACTGTTTATTAGGAGAAATGTGTTGAGGACTGGCCAGAAGACAGCCCAGAACTTAATCCTGACTCAAAAGCAGTATGTACAAACCCTAACATTTACATTTGTCTCATTCCTATGCTTTCAAGGTTCCTTATTCCGCTGAATTATCCTAGGCTGGACTGTGATGCTACTTTTGAAAACACTCTCGGTAGCTATTGTTTGGTAGTTGCAGTCTTGCATTTTATATGCTTTTTCAGTGGGTTAACTTGACAAATTACTGCTAATCTTCATAGTCTAATAGTTATTCTTGTTCCCCATTTTCAAAATTATTGATCAAATCCTTCACTCTCTTGACCTTCTCAACAGCCTCACAAATTTAAACTTCGAAGAGAGTCATTCATGGTAAGACTGGTTAAAGTATAGCTGGATTAATGACTAAGGTTATGAGGCCCAAGGGTATGGATCCTTAAATATGGTTGATGTTCTTTTCCCTCTCTACATGGTTCTTTAACCCTTAAATTACCAAGGAGAAGGAAAATGGCAAGGACTTGGATGACAATCGCCATGAAATGGACGGCAAACTGGTATATTTCTAGCTACCATTTACAACACTTTCTGCTTGTTTGACCATTGATGGCTTCGGGGTGTGATGCAGATGCTGCTCCAACTTTGTTTTAAATATCTCCCCTCTGCATCTTATAATCTGCAATGGTTGTTTTTTTTTGCAGAAAAAAGGAAGACGATTCAATGTGACTTTTGGACACAGAAGTTCCAAGGTATGACATAAAAAATAAATAAATAAATAAATAAATAAAAAAACTACTATTTCTTTTGTTTCTTTCTGTTTATATTGTGTTTGTGACTACATTCTTCCTTTGCATAACACAAAAGTTGCGACAGTTCACACTTCATCTGCAACCTAAAATTAGCATAACAAGGTGTGTAGTCACTGTTACGAGAAATAAGGCAAGCAACCGCATCACCATGACTGTTTCTTCTTACACACCTCAGTGTGTCTAGGAACTGTGTGTCCATCTGCAAGTATCTCACAAATTCTGTCACTCAGTAACCATTTCTTTTAATGATAATTAATAGTTAGTTGCATGTTGTTATCTTCATAGGAGATTTTTAGGAACATACAAGGGTTGGAAAAAAAACAAAAATTTTTGTTTTGAGAAGTCAGTAAAATTCTTAGTATTTTTGAGCAACCCTCATATTATATTCATTATAAGAGCAAAGCATAATAATAATAATAATAATACTAATACTACTACTACTACTACTACTACTACTACTACTACTACTAATAATAATAATAATAATAATAATAATCATCATCATCATCATCATCTTTATTTGTTTATATTTTTCAGACTAAACATGAAGACCCACATATGGAACAAAGGAAGTCCAAGGTAATAATAATTATGACAGTGTTTTGTGCTTGTGTGTGTGTATGTGTGTGTATCGGTGTATATAAATGTATGCGATAAAACATTTGTTTCAGGAGAAATATATGGATGAAACCAAAGGTGGAGATCTACCCACAAATGGCAAAAGTTCTAAGGTAAAATAAGATTTTGTATTTAACATCCGGTCCGGGTTACAGTCAGTCTGTGTTAGGGTTTACAGTGACTTTACAATTATTCTTTAAGTGTTTCAATAATGTGTGTTTTTTTTCCAGGAGAATTATGTGGATGATGGCAATTTTCACACAAAGGGATGCAAGGTTTGTCTTTGTTTGCATACATCTGTGACTTTCTCTGATGTGTGTTTGGGAACAGCAATGCTTAAATACTGGCAATGTTTCTTTCTCCAGGAATATCTGAATGATGAAGACTTTCCTATCAATTACAAAGGTTTCAAGGTAAAAGTATTTTGCTCATATTTGTGTGCACACATGACTTTTATTAATGTGTTTATGTGTGTACAATAGTGTCTACATGCCAACAATTTCCTTTTTCCAGGATTATCATCTGGAAGATGGAGACATTTTCACAAGTCACGGAGGTTCCAAGGTAAAGAACTGGGTGTGTATTTGTAAACGTGAGTGCATACACAGGATTTCCTGAATTCCAGTGTGTGTTGAAATAATGCATCTCTTCTTTTTTTAGAAGTACCCAAACATGACAACATGGGGCAATGTCAGTAAAAGTCGCAGGGACAGAAAGGTAGATCTGGTCACATGGTGCATGTGTGTACATTGACTGTGTGCATGTATTCCATCTTCTTTCTAACTCACTGCATGTGTATGCATGTTATAGCTTCACGATGAATGCTTAGCGGCAAAGCCAGAGCTCCAGAAGGAAAGCTCTGGAGACAGTGAACAGTATGACCCCACAGTAGGTGTTCCTCCTCTTCATAACTCCTTCTTCATATAACATCACAGCATAAAAAATGCCTCAGTTTCGCTCAAATGGTGACTTTTTTGGGAAATAATGATTTAGATTTTCTGGAGCTGGGCTTGTTTATGTGACTTCACTCCATTCATTCAGACATTTGTCCGTATGTTCGATTTCCCAGCAACACAAGAAAGGAAAGAAGTTCAAATTTGGTTTTGCACACCATAGAAGCTCCAAGGTAGTATATGTATGCTTTTGGTCTGTTTGTTTTTGTGTTTATGTATTTGGTGACTGAACAAGGCCGCTTCTGTGGCTATGCATACAAAGCCATACAGCGGATAATTTTTCTTTTCAGGAGACTGATGCGGATATGACAAAATGCAGTGATGCCAGCCTGACACATAGAGACTCTAAGGTAAAATCACTGAGTGTGTCAGCATACAGTATGTCAGCTAAGTGACTTTCTTAGTGCAATGAAACAAAAATACAAAACCATTTGTCCTTTTGCTCACATGTTAGAAGACTTGAACCTGGTCTGCATTGTGACTTCCTTCTCCTTTATCCACAGAACATACTGGAGTTGGAAGAAATGCTTCCTGGAGCCACTTGCGCTAACTACCATCTGTCAGAAGCTGCAGAGGTAAGAACCTGGGAACCTCTTGCTGAGCGCAGTTGTTTCAGTGACTACTACACCGAGACAGGTTTTAATGTGGGCAACAGGTGTTGCAGTAGTTGAAAGACCTAGGTTTGAACCCCACCTCCTGCTGTAGCATCCTACATCAAAATAGTTCCTCTGCAAGGATACAGGTAAATTGCAGCTGTTTATATGGGTAAATCACTGGAACTAGCTTTGAAGAAAAGCATTAACAAATAACAAATGAAAGAAAAAAATGAATGAAACTGTGATAATAAATACATTATTTGGTCAAAAGTATATGGACCCCCTTCTAATGACTGTGCTGTTTCAGCCACATCCAGACACCCTACAAACACATTCTAGACAACTGTATACTTCCAGCTTTGTGGCCACAGTTTGGGGAAGAAGCTCCTTTCCTTCTCCAGAATGATAGTACCCCCCCCCCCCATGCACAAAGCAAGTTTCATAAACAGATGGTTTGCCCAGATTAGTGTGAAAGAATTTGAGTGGCCTACACAGTGCCCTCACCTCAATGCCACTGAACACCTTTGGGATAAACTGGAACTCCCACTGTGAACCAGACCTTCTCCCCTCCCGACCTCACGGATGCTTTTATGACTCAAATTCCCACAGCAGTGCTCTAAAATCTGGTGGAAAGCCTTCCCAGGGGGAGGAGGCTGTTGCAGCAACAAAGGGGGAACAACTCCATATTAATTTTCATGGGTTTGGAATGGGAGGTTTCACAAAAACATATGAGGGTGATGCTCATGTGTCCACATACTTTTGCCCATATAATGTACAATGAAACAATGGGCAGCACAGCAGCTGAAACTGCTGCCTTCTACTCAAGGATCCAGGTTAAACCCCCACTCCTGCTGTAGTACCTTGGATCAACGTAGTTACCCCAAAATGTTCCTGTTAGAATTACCGAACTATGCAAATGGATAAATAATTGAAAGTAGCTTAATGCAAAAAATAGAATTGTTAGTAATAATGGAAAGAGTGATACAAGGCTCCTCTGATAGAGACTGTGTCACCTTATGAGTGGCAGTATGAAGACAATGGAAGAATTGTGGCCTTTTGGCAAAACAGCACTGTTATTGTAATAAGGTGCAGTGTGATACATAGAAGCCAAGAGTCAGGATGAGAGCCTCATAATGGCATCAGTGTAAGAGCAGTAGTAGCACCAGGAGGTTGTAGTTTCAGGGTAAGGGCCCTGGCAGAGGGCAATAACTCTAATAAGAGAAACTGTGGCAGAGCGCAGGCTAATATGTAGGTAATAAGTAAAACAACAATGACTTGGACAACATTACTCAACGTCCCCATTCCAACCAACTAGAAAAGCAGATATGTGATTCAGCCAGCTCTGCATCTTTTCTCACAGTGGAATTTTATATCTCAGGTAAACAGAAGAGGAAAACATCTGCAGCCGCGCATATCTCAGTGGTGCAGCCTCGCAAAGCTTTTCTTTTGTATTCATTGTATTTATTTTACAGTTCTTCCTTTGTTTTATCTTCTCTATTAACAGCTGTGCATTATTTTCATCCTTGTATCTAACATTCTTCTCCGATACAGCCTGTACTCTTTTTTTCTGTTAAACCTGCTCATTCACATTCTCTCGTGCAGACACAATATGCATCCCTTCTGCTGCCATTTTTAACTTCTCTTTCACGGGCACAAACATGCAAAAGACTAGGTCATCATTAAAATCTGTAATATAAATTCACCTGCGAGATCTTTACCTTGCTTCCCTTCTCACGCACCTTCACCCTAACATCTTTGTGAGGCTGAAAGGTGTGCACAGATATTGTGGAAAAAGATGATACCTGATGGTTGTCACTGCTCTCCTCTTCCTCGCAGGCTGAGTGGCTCTCTGCTCAGCAGGACATGAAGCGCTGTAGTCACCTGGAAGATGACTGGGTGGTGGAGAAAGAAAAGGTGAGTCTATTATATGTGGACTTTAATTACATCACTACACAGCTGAATTATAGCCACTCCAACAAGCATTTGATAGCTAAACAAAATGTATAAAAACTATAATATAAAAAAAAAATTTCAGTACAAACTGCTCCTGTTGACATGAACAGAAATTGAGTTTAGTTTCAGTTTCACATTAGGACACAAGTGATACAGAAGTGATGAAAGAAAACGATAATAGTAAGGTGATGATTCGCAAACTTACATAGGAAAGCCAACTGGGAGCTGAGGAAAGGAAAACAGAAAACAACTAATAGACAATAACTGGAAAAAAAATAAACTTCTGTGGATCCAGGTTCTGGTTGTAGCCCACCCTCCTGGATACATGCAGAGATATGATGATCGTTTTATACTGAATTCGTGTAGAATTAGTAGAATTAGTTTCAGCAAAGATAAAAATTGTAGTTTTATCCTCAGGTGTCTGATCCATTGAGTATCATAGTTTCCACTGAGAACTTGGTTTCACAGAACAGAAATGTACATCCTTCCTTTTACAGGATGCTGACACTGACAGTCTTATGGAGTGGTGGAATTCAGTGGAACGTGAGTCTGACCTACACATACAGTCCCTACGCAGTTAAACATCCTGCACGCATTCTACACATACGCATGTACACATGCATTCTACAAGTACAGATGTGCAAGTATTGGCTGATCTTTTCAGAATGGGACAAGTTCCCCGTGAACACGAAAGAAGATCTGACTGAAGAAGAGGAGGCAAGGTAAGCTTTGCTTCTCTTAGATAGGATGAATGCATTTAGTTAATTTATACTAACAGATGTCTCTTCACATTCCGTATTCTCTTGTCTGCATTTCTTCACTCATGTCTCATCCAGAATTCTCCTAATGCTGGCTAATAAGGTGCAGAAGGGGATCCGTGTGTTTAACAAGGTGTTCACAGAGCAGGCAGAAGGTCTTTATCAGCACATTGTCACCCTTGGTGCTATTGCTGACAACACCTGCAACGTCCACAAAAAGGCCAAAATTGCCAACATCACAGGCGGCACCACTACTGCTGTGGGAGGGGTGGCTGCCATCACAGGCCTGGCGCTTGCCCCTGTTACCTTTGGCGCATCCCTCATTGTCACTGCTGTAGGAGTGGGAGTGGCCACAGCAGGGGGCTTGACCTCTGCTTCTGCTGCCATCTCTGACAATATCAACGTTTCCATGGACCGCAAGAAGGTGGAACATGTGGTGGAAGACTATGAGGCCAAGATGGCTGATATTAGCAAGTGCTTGAAGTTTATCAGCATGGGGCTAGAGAAAATGCGGGTCTACAGCAAGAAGAGAACCACGTGGATCTTCCATCGAGACTGGGAGACACGACGGGCTGCCCAGATAGCCAGTCTAGGAGAAGAGGAAGTGGCCCAGGCGAGCCGTGTAGTCAATATGATTTACGGAGTTCTTGGAAGTCTGTTCCAGGGAATGAATAGCTTCTATCGAGTGAATGACACTCGTGAGATGAAAAAAAATGCCAAGAAGGAGTTTGCTGGCAAAGTGCGTGATGTTGCTCAGCATCTTCAGGATGGACTTATAGAACTTAACATTATCAGGGAGCAGTTGCAGGATGCCATTGGCTATATCTAATACCACCTGCAGAGTCTTCTTCTGCTTCAGCTTGACTTAATCTTCTGGCAATTTCCACTTCAACCTATCAGATTGTAGAGTGCTATTTTTCTTCCCAAGTCTTCTAGTGAGGAGGACCTTAAGGACTATCAGAATTATTCTGATCTGAATACAAAAGTCAAGAGTTCATATAAGACCTTCACTTGTTGCCTAGTATATAACATACCATTCTCTGTCTTTGCTTATAATGTGTATTATTCATGAGACTCGGGTACAATGTAAAGTATGCAGATTTTAACCACAGTAATGGCTTTCATATGCAAACCTTTGCTTTTATGATTTGGTGTTCTGCTCTGTTTGTACCTGCAATAATATCCATAGAAAAAAAACCTGTGTTTCTGCATAACTCACAGTTCTGCTATTGTCTTTTTACAGCAATGTTTACAGAAAGTTGTCATATGGTTATTTATTCCCAAAGCTGCAAGAAACAGTTTTTAATGTTGTAGCTGTGCTGAATTATTCTAACTGGTGATTCTGCCTGCTTTTGCATTAAAGAGAAAAGTTCTTTTGCAAAAGTTTTACTCATTTTTTTTTACTGTAATTCCAGTTTATGACTGGTTTAGGACTGCAGAGCAGCGTCATTCTACATTGCAGCTTTCAGTCCAACCTTTGAGAAAACCAGATTGGGCTGGGTGAGGCGTGACATGAGGATCCTGTTCAGCAATGCACAGAATGTGTGTCAGATGCCAAAGGGTTCATGATATGGGGCTTTCTGCTGACATAGAAGTAGGTGACAATCTTTGCTATGACCTCTGCGAAATTTCTACAAGTTACTATTTCTGCATTACTATTGATTATAAATAGACAGAATTTGGTCATGTGTATGTATTTTATTTAGTCATGCACATGTATTTGTCTTCTTTTTGTTTGTTTTGGAATAAAATAAAACTACAGGTTAGGTTAATGTGACTAACATGTTGCAGTGGCCAAACCAGCTTAATTCACACTCCGGTAACCATACCAGGTTTACTGTTTTGCCCCTAACCCTCGTGACCTTTCAACTGCTCACTCCCCAATAGTTTTGACAGTCCATAGGAGTTTATTTACCTCTAGTTTAGTGGTTACTATGAAATTTGAATAGGGAATCTAAAGGGGTCAGCAGAAAATCAATTATGGACTATTTTCGGACACTTGTCTGATAGCACAGGTTCCCCAAACACAGACCATCCTTCTGGAAAAAATATCATAGTGGTACTGTGCTGAATTTACCCAAGATTAGCAGTGAAAAATGTGTACACAGGTCACATACATGGGCAGGATGCTTTCCGAAGAGACATCTAAAGATAGGGTTCACTAAGTGTCATGCAGCCATAGGACAATACAATGAACTTTTTACAGTCACTGTGCCCCACAATAAAGGCACGTCTGCTGTTATTGTTTGATTTCATTACACCATTTCAAAAATACAAATAGTTTCTAGTGTTCTTCATTTATCAGAATCAGAATCAAAATCCAATTTTTTTGGCCAAGTATGCACACACATACAGGGACTTTGGCTTCAGTTCACAATGGTTCATATTGTACAGTAGACAAACACAATATACATACATATGCGCACAAACATGGATACACACAATAAGAGCAAAGATGCATTGACAGCACCAGAGAATAAGAACAAATAATAAAGGAGGGAATAAACAACATGGGGTGAAAAAATAATGAGAGAGAAAATATTGCACAGACTAACAAACAAGTCAGCTGTTCATGGACATAACAGCATGGGGATAGAAACTGTTTTTTTATGTGGTTGTTTTGGAGCATAGTGATCTGTAACGCCCGCTGGAGGGGAAAGTTCCAAAAAGCTGTGGCCCGGGAGAAAAGTGTCTGTCGCAATTTTTCCTGCAACCTTTCTTTCCTTATCTGCTTCCCAGTTGCGACATGTGATACAGAGATGCAACAGGTGTTACTACCACCTCACAGAACCCAAGCCTCGGGCATAGGTTCAAATCCAACTCTTTCTGTGTGGAGGTTGTAAATCCTTCCCATATCTGCCTGGCTTTCCTTGGGTCCAGACTGAATACACAATTTCATTGCTTTGGAAATGAGATTTTACATGTATGTGTGCTTCACTGATGGCATGGTACAAATTTTGATAATTTCTGCCTGGTGTCATCTGTAAAACATGCTCAGATCACCTCTGCTGGTTCCACTTATTACAGAGAAGCAACAGTTCTAATTCAGCCTTTCTCAGATCTATGACTTTCTTATCCAGTCCCCAAGAGAGAAACCAGCAATCCTACATAGAAACCTAACGTCATACCATTTGTATTCACAATTTCATTCTTTCAGTCTTAGCTTAGGATCATAGGTGAAAGTGAGGATATAAACTGAACAGTGAACCAAGTGCTTCATCCAAAAAATCATCTCCGGCTTCCCTGCCACATACTGATTCGGCACCATAGGACTGCCAAGGCTGCATCAATTTGCCTTTCCATCTTCTGCTCTGTACTTCCATCACTTGTGAACAAGATCACAAAATGTTTGAACTCCTTTATTAGGGGCAGCCTCCTCCCCACTTTGAGAAAGAAACCTATTGTTTACCAGAAGAGGACCATGAACTCAGACTTAAAGGTGCAGATTTTCATACCTGCTGCTTTACACAGGTGAGGTAATCTTCCGCATTCCCAGAGCCTGTTTCCATTTCACAGGTACACACTGTCTGGGTCCATACCACTCATGCCCACCCCTTAGTTGCCATTGCACTCAACCCCCTCCCATCACCTTGTGGTGATGAGCCCACAAGATGGTTCCACATTACTGTTTCAGGCTAAGACCAGACACCAGGTGCTTACCAGTGCCTGGTTCTGGGGAAGGGATATGGCAGCTCTGCTCTGGGCAAGAATGGGGATTGTTGTAGACTATTCCTCATCTAGGCTGTGCTGCAGGTCCTGTTTGGGAAGGGAGACCCTACCAGGAGCATGAAGTCCCAAAATTGCAAAATATATTACAGTTTTGATGATAGTGATTGTCTTTATTTTCCATTTGAACACAGTAGTGATGTTTCAGAATACAATTGTATAACTTGCATCTAAATCCTTGTGCAGCAAAAATATTAATCCAATGCTAAATAGTTTGTGGTTTTTTAATTCATATTGCTAACAGCTGATATTCAAATTGAAATGTACAAAACTGATGTTTACCACCGCCTTTCCATTTGTTGATTTGTTCAGTGAAAACAGTTTAAGTTGAATAAGGAGTGCTAAAAATATGTGGGGTGACAAATTAGATCATGGTGACTACTGTGCTATTTCCAGGGGGTTGGCCTTGATCTGGCAAGGAAGAGAAGTTGACAGCATAGCAGTTGTTTCTGATAAATGGACAGCAAACTAAACAGAGCTGGAATGAACATGGTTTGCTGTAAAAACCGCAGCTCTAGGTGTTGGGATTGCAAGTTTTCTCAGCGCAGCCAACCAACCACAGCTTAGCCCACAGCAGTACACATCTTCTTATCAGCCTAAAGGAAAACCTTGCTGATCTCATAACTGAACTTTGACCTCCAAGGGATAGGCCACTTAGAAGAAATCGTTGCGGAAATGAACATGTGGAGGCCCTGAATCCAATACCTTTGCTGTTTGTCTGCCTGCTCCTGACAAAGTGCCGGTGACTGAGCACTAGAACAAGGTAAGGGGGAAAGATACTGCTAAGCAGATGCTGAGTTGCCTGTGATTTCTCTTTGGATGGAAGTCAGGGGAGTCTGTCAGTTTCTGTATGGGGCTGTATCTATTTCTACATTTAGGAGAGGAGAGTGAACATGTTCAGGAGGTAGAATTGTTTTTTATATAAACACAGCAAGATTGCCATAGTGTTTTTCAGGGATGTGAAGAAATAAGATGTAATCCCCTACTGTAGTACACTTGAACAAAGTACATACCCTAAATTGCTCTATTATTGCTCAAATAAGTAGCATTTTATTCACCTCTTAACACTGTATGTTGCTATAGAAGAAAGTGTCCACTAAATGAAAAAAAAATTGAATAAAAAAACTAGTAAACAAGAAAAAGAGCGAAGGTACTTATAAGACTTCAGACATGTAGATTTATGGATAGTGAGCAAGTGTTGCTGTGCTTACAACATTTATTCTGTTTATGAATGGGAATAGCCTGAATATGAAAGATGATGGGTCCATTTCTGGATGCCACAACCCAGTGGCATGTTGCCTATTAGTAACGGTAACCTCAGACAAGCAGACTTATGTTGGTATCCAGGTGTTCCCTGCTGTGGACCCCATGCACTGACTACCAGGTCATCTTTTCTTTCTCACTTGTCTATCTCATCCCTCAGATGACTCAGAACATGTTCCAGGAAGGGTTGTACCATGTGTTTTTTAGTGAGCACCCCCCACTCCGTGCACAAGCCACCTGTACGAATCTAGAGGATCTGAAGGAGGCCCGAATCGTCCGCTGGTTTGGGACAGTGGTCAATACCCGCCTCCTGATCACAGGGGTGAGAGCAATGGCCAGGTTCAGTCCACACTACTCGTCCATTTGCTCCATGCAGACAAGAGGACAAAAGCCCTCAATGTAGAATTTGATACCTTTGTACTATATTGCTCCTTCCCTTCCATTACATTTTTGACCATTGCCCCCTGAGAATGTACTCTCTCAAATGTATTTAAGTCCCCAGTGGATGTCTCAGTCAAAGGATGCATCCCCTAAATAACATCAGGTGTAGTGTCACATTCCTAGTAAACTACATTAGAATTATTTTTACTCTAGTGTGGAATCTCCTGAGTATGGCTGTATCCCTGTTGTAGGAGGTTGACAATGATCTTTATTATCGACAATATCTTTACAATAATAATTTAATGTCTTGTACTAAGACTACACCAGTGGTAGGACTTGGTGTAAATATGTGTAAGGATAGAAATATTATTTTTCTCCCAATTTCCCACCTGTGGACGAGCCTCTAACTGTGTCTCTCGCAGGTGGTGCAGGTGCTCAGCTCCCTGTCCTTTATTCTCACCCACATCTCCTACATTTGTGTGACCGTGGGCTACTCGATGTCCACGACCGTGCCCATCTGGTGCGGGATCCTCGTGAGTGTGATTTCCGTTCGTCACCCACAGCATCCGAGCCTTCGTGCACCACTGCCTGCCCTCATCAGTTTAGAAAAGGTGCAGAGGAGTCAGTGCTCTGCCACAAAACAGAAGTACAGTCCATCATTGATTTTAAGAGTTTTTGATTTTATAGGCAAAGATATTCTAGAATAAAAAAGCAAAATGCATATTGATGTGTTTATTTTATGCTCTGTCTCAGTAAAGAACCATCCAGCTGTCTCTAAAGTCAGTGTGAGGACGGAGGCACAGCACCCCCTAGTCCCCCTGTAGCGGCATTCTAATCCAGTCATGCCCGCGGCACCTTATTCAGTTTTCTGTATGAAATTCACTCCACTGTATGTGTGCTTCAGTTACAGCACTGACTGTATTTCAGTTTATTATCCACATTACAGGTTCATTACATCTGGGTATATACTAAGTGATACTGTAGTATACAGTGTAGTACTATACAGTACCGTAATAAAAAAAAAATATATATATATATATAAAATTATGCTTCAGATTTTCCAGACGCTCACCACATCCATACATATGAAGGGGCAGCAAAACCTCACTATAGCATAGCCCATCATACTGTAAATTCCTTTATAACAAGATTGGCAAATGGGCCTCATCATCTTGCTCCCTTTCCAGCCACCAACAACTTCTTCTGTGGGTGACAACTGTAAAAGATTTACCGAAAGCAATATTATTATTATTATTATTATTATTATTATTATTATTATTATTATTATTATTATTATTATTATTATTATTATTATTATTAATAATAATAATAGTGGTAGTAGTATGTATTTTCATATGTACATTTTAATATTTTTTCTATTTCTTGTACTATTAAAATATTTCAATGAAAGCATTTTCCTTTTTACTTTTCAGTAACCGGAACACAAACTGAACATTTTGCTTTAACCTCACAGTGAGGTATTCTTGCATTTTACTCTACTGAATATTTTGAATATTTTGTGTGCGCATGTGTCTGGGTCTACTGTTACAGTACATGGCCACTGGGGGGCATGCGATTTACGTGCAGAGGAAACCAAGCAAACTGAAGGTAAATTATTTGGCTTTCTGGCAGGCTGTCCAGCAGTACCGGGAAAAGCAGGCTGTCTCTGACCCTTTCTAATCCTCCAGGTGGTCACCCTCATGGGGCTTAACCTGCTCTGCTTGCTTCTGGGCACCTGCTCCTTCATCACCTACAGCCTACGCATCGGTACCGAGCCCAGCCTGCTGAGCTGGGAGCAGGTGTGTGTCCGAGAGCGTGTTGAGGACAGGGCCCTTGCTCTTGCCCATTGCTGTATAAGTGTAGTACGACATTGCTCATGCCAAACAGTGACAGATGAAAATTAAGGAAGTTACGCTGAAAAACTTCCCCAAAAAGAGGCCCACACACTGGCTCCTTATTCCTCACATTGTAAACAGATTTGCTGGCAAATATAACCAGCAAATATGTTAACTTTTCTCATTTTCCCTATTTATTTTACTTGCATTTTCTTCAGTTTTCTGTATAATTTCAGTCTGTAGCAGATGTTTTCCACCTAGCTGATAAATGGTAGAAAATGGACTCAGACTGAATAGGAGTGCTGGACTGTCATCATTCAACTCGTGCCACAGTGTTTACAGCTCACTATTGTTTGTGTATTTTAACAGTGGCTACAAAACAAATGTTAAATGGGTTCAAATTAATGCCAGCATCTTCCCATTATTTAACTAAAGAATATAAAAATAAAAATAGTACATCTGTAAGCTTTTTTACTTATTGTAGCTGTGTCTGTGGTTCCCACAGGACATAACCCTAAGCATGAACTGTGCGTCATTAAACATTTGATGACTTTTGTAACCAAGGCGACAAAAGTGGCTCTCAAATTGCAAACAGAATGGCTTCTGGTTCCAGGCATCTATTGTATGAGCTGAGCAGGCAGTGTGTACATTGTAATTTAAATATAAAATTTGAGTCTTATGAGAAGAGCAGTACAGAGAAATGGAGCTTCAAGGGCAAGTTGCTACTTGTTGTGCCTAGTAAGCAGTAGGTACTAAGTTCAAGTCCTGCTGGTGCTTTCTATTTTTATACTGTTTGATGCGCACTTTATTTGCTGCGTACAACAACAGGGTTGTGCAAGATGGGTACTGAGCACAGAGCCTGAAACTGTTGCCTTATATTCCAAAGCTCCTGCTTAGGATACCTCATCTCCAGCAGGAAGGATAACTGTGAAGCTCATTATTGTTCACCTGGAAAGGTGTTGGTTAAGGAATGAACACAACTGTGAAACAGGGCCTGAAAAGTTAATCTTTCACATGACTACAGTCTAACTGCAGGCTGTGCTCCCTCTCCAGACACTGGGTGTGCATGTGGCCCAGGGTGCCTCCATCTTCTTCACAGTCCAGTGTGTGCTGGCATCCTTCTACATCTTGTTCCTCAGCTGGAGGGGCCTCCGTCAGTATAGCCCCCCCTACAAGCAGGCGTACCATCCTGTTTCCCAGGTGAGACCGTGAGTTTGCTTGTGGCAGTGATTTGTGCACACCTGGCGTACTCTAGGTTTAAACTTCTTTTCTGTCTTAAACATGGCAGCGTTGCACCTAATTTGGCGTTTGTGTTATGTTTGGCCTCCAAAGGAAAAATGGCATGAACCGATTACGATTTTGCAGCACTTTGAGTTGAACCTGTCACCACCTGTGGCCCTGAGACACCTGAATGTCTATATGCATAAGAGCACATTAATAGTCCCATGTTCACACGTTCTATCCTTCATCATCTCGATCAGTTACTGTTAGAAGGGTCTTCAGCACTGAAACAAGCAGCTTTTGATCCAAATGTGCAAGTTGTCCTTCAGCAGCAGTACCTGCAGCCGCTAAAAAGTAAAGTGTACATGTTTTCCGAAGGAAATGAGAACCATTTTGTCACGAATGCCATTTTATCAGTCACACCGAGCCGTTTTCTGACTGCAGCGGAACAGTCTTCTGTGCCACCGAGGGCCGCAAACTGTCATTCTGTCACTCTTACACGCAGGACCTGGATGACCATGCAGCGCTACTCATGGATGGTGGAGACCAGAGTCTCTGAAGAACCAAGATGCCTGGAAACAACTGCATTTCTGCTCAGCTTGAGGCAACGTGCATGCATGCGTGTGCGAGACCTGCTTGTCTTTGTGTGCTGTGTTTAACTAATAATTATTTTAATTACATATTGTACACAGGGAAAGAATGGAAGACACCTGACTAAATGTTTGCTAAACTCCCTGAAACACAATATGAGGAAAGAAAGGGTATGAATTTTCTAGAACAGGCCTGCTGACCTCTCGGCATGTCCATCTAAGAAGCTGCTTCCTTCCCAGAAGTTGAATTCAGCACAACAATAGAAGTTGAAACTAGGTTTTTTATTTCTTGATAAGAACAAGACCCACCAAATAACACTTTTCTGTCTAACTGCTGCCTTTGTTCAGTGTTACTTGCGATGTCAGGTTTGGGTACTAAGCTACTTACTCGTCCGTTTTAAACATCAGAATACTGGAATAATTCAGAGGAAACACCATCCAGCAATTGTGGGGTTTCAACCCCAGCACCTTCAGATTGCAATGCTGTGTTTCTAAACACCCCACTACCTGCAACCCTTCCATTACACAGGCCTTAGCACTTCACGATTGTGTAATTTCTATACCTGAGTGGTCTGCATGTTCCCTAACCTGTCCTTAACCTGCAAAGGAAAACCTGTTTCTGAGCTGGATATTGTGGTGAAACCTGAGAACAGCGCAGTTGTACTGATGTCCATAGATGGACATCAAATACCCTGCTGAATCACTGCAGAAAAAAAAGATTGGATTTAGATTTTGATATAGAAAAACCCCTCAGCTAGTGCTACCCCAGACAGTACTCTTTTACTGTAGCCCAAAGGGTAATTTATCATATGGTAACACCATATTTTGAAATGTTTTTATTGTATATTGGTTATCTATAAAATAGACAATGTTCTGTGCTAAATCACTATTATAAAACCTATAACTACTCTATTTTTTATTATGATCCACATGTAGCTTTTAAATTTTATTTATGGAGCCCTTACAGCGCTGTTTCACTGAGCTCCGTTTCTGAAGAAGATATCTACAGCCATGATCAAAGTATTGCTGTAAACAAATTTTCAAGTTCACTTTTGGATAAATGGCTGAAAAGTTAGAATCCAAACATTAACTGCATTATGATTTAAGTATCTGATGTTAAGGGAGACCAAGACAGGTCGGTTTTATATCAAAGCCTTTTTATTTTAATTCAGGTTTGTCTTTTTTAAAAGTTAGTAACTTATACATCTTATTGTTTAAATGGGTTGTATAATGTAAAAAAATGAAACATATTAAAAATATCCTTCAAATTCAATATTCAGTTTTGATGAGTAACAGTGCTATTTGTGTGTGACATACTGTTTTACCCTCTGAAGTCTATTCCACAGGTACCTGCTGCACTTTCCCCAACTCTGGCAGAACATCTGCACATCTCAAAACAATAAAACATGAAATCTATTTGTTGCTATGCTGGTGACTCAATAGAACGTGGACCCGTGTATGACACAGTCAACCACTGGATATTTAAAAACACAGCAAATACACACAGCACCAAATATCGGAAAGTTATGTGGTCATTTTCACAAATTTCTCACAGCACAACTGTAAGTAAAATGTAAAATGTAATCTTGGTTGTTGTTGTTTTCGTGGCTGACATTCTCAAAAACAGCTAAACACAGAGCTAATTTACAGTGATGGTAAAATAAAAGCTCTTTGTTTAAATAAACACCTTTCGTTCTAAGGATGTCTAGAAAAGCCATGGTTCTCTGTGCTGAAGCACGCATTTGTCTAGTCAGTCAGTAGCAACTCAGAAAACCTCCATACTACCCTGACTTTT
Source organism: Heterotis niloticus (assembly GCA_018136845.1). Taxonomy (NCBI): domain Eukaryota; kingdom Metazoa; phylum Chordata; class Actinopteri; order Osteoglossiformes; family Osteoglossidae; genus Heterotis; species Heterotis niloticus. The sequence goes on from CM030902.1 coordinate 16,558,487, forward strand.
TTCTTTACATTCTGCTTGGAGGATTTTATTATTTTTGACCTGAAGCAACAACCAATCACGTTTCTTTTTCGAAAGTAAACACACCCCATGTCCCTCTAGTGCACTGAATGTCTTGTCCTTGGTTACCCCTTACAAGGTAATTTTAATAATTCTTAAACTCCCTACATTTTTATAGTTTAGCTAAAATCTACATGTGACTATGTTATGCACGTTGTTTCATGTTCATCTTGCTGGTTTTCATTTGTAAAATGTAAATGATTGTTAATAATAGTTTATGTGGTTATATTTGCTGGTCACTAAATGCAAAGTGGTAATTTTTTGTTTGGCCAATTGTAAATGAATGCCAAAATAAGTATGTTAGCTTACAGTGGTTATCAGAGTGAACTGGCTGTGCAATGGGCTGTACAAACCAGTGGTGGAAAGGCTTCCTCTTTACAGCGCGGCCTCGTGTACAACACGGTCGCATTTTTTGAACCCCAACAGCCCCAACAGAATACTTCCACTCAGTCTACCTGCCTTTCCAGTTGCTGAATATCCCAGAGGATCCACTTTCCATGTAGTTAAACCTAAATTAAAACACACTTCATTCCTTGCATCAAGGAAGGGCATTCACCAGTTGTCCTTCCTTGGACTGCTTTTGGTAGGTACTAACCAACACACACTGCAAAAACCTCACAAGATGCTCTGATGCAGTTGTCTAACCATCACAATTTGGCCCTTGTCACGCAGATCCTTATGCTTACCCATTTTTCCTGCTTCCAACACATCAACTTCAAGAAACAGCTGTTCACTTGCTGCCCAATACACCCCACCCCTTGACAGTTGCCATTGTAGTGAGAGAATCAGTGTTATTCATTTCCCCTGTCAGCGATTTTAATGTTGTGGCTGAGCGGTGTATAAAGCACTTCTGGATAAAGAGCTAGTAATCTGCCATGGAGAGGGCTTTGAACTTAAGGCTCTTTAAAATGTATATAAAAATTGAAAAAGTCTGTCTGAGTCATCTGAAGGGAAAATGTTAAATGCCAAAGGTCTCCATTTGTATAACCTGAGCAAATGTTTTTATATCAGAAGACTTTAACATTCACAATGATGTTAGAGAAGACTCTCTTGGAAAAAAGGATTAGGATTTAAGCAGTTTGTGGTTCATCTCCAGCAAGGGGTGGGGGTCAAATCTACCTCTCACGATCATTTACCTTTCCTCTGCCATTCTACTGTACAATATTTAGTCTGATCTGCCTCAAGTAAAGCACCGTAACACTGATGCGGTGTCATTAAATTAACATAGTAAGACCTCAGTTTTTGCCCTATATGTATTCTTGAGAAATGGAGCTGAAAGAAAGCACGATAAGAGCTCATTAATACAGTATTTCATATAAATGGTGCTTGAAAACTGCACATGTGCATCATTACACAAAATAGGTTAGTTATGCCCTTAATAATAGTAAATTAATACAGAAAGCAGTCTATTTCATGGATAAAAAAAAAATACAACATTTCAGCGAAAATTGTACAAAACATTAAAAAAAATTTTTTTTTAATATAGGCTCTGGACCAGCATGGCCCTGTGCAGGATTAGTGGTTAATGAAAACGAATGGAAAATGAATGGATACATTTTTTAAAATAAGTTATTATGAGAAATTTCTCAAAGGGCTAAAGTAAAAAAAGCATACTATTTTGAAACAGCGCTATAGGGTTATTACACCTACAGTATTGTAGTGCTAATGTGGGTATTGCTGTACAGATGGTTGCCAAGTTATGATGGTCCAACTTACAATTGTGCGACAGCGATATGCATTTAGTAGAAACTGTACTTTGAATTGTGAATTTTTCCTGGGCAAGCAATATGCAGTGCAATCCTTTCTCGTGATGCTGAGCAGCAGCAGCGATCTGCATCTCCCAGTCTCTTATGTAGTTGCTCATCTATACAATCAATGCGCTACAGTGTTTTGTGTTGGCAGTGTTTTTTTGGATACCCTCCCATATCTACGTTGTGTTTTGTGCATCCATCATGTTCACGAAACCCGCATCTGTGTCTCCTGCTAGCACGAAACATTAGCAATTGGCAGTAAACAAAAATGGAAAATGCCACAATTCAAAATATACAAAATGCAAGGTCTTAGCAAGACAGTGGTTGCAGGAGAGTTCACAAGAGAGACAGCACTGACAGGAAGTCTGGGTACGAACTAAACCCCATCTATGATGGGTTCCTGTGCCACTCAGTCAATCAGTCTGAAGATGGATACGGAGAGACCGCCTATGTTCCCTTGCTTTTGTATTATGAAAGCCTCACATTTCAGCTCTGATGACTATAACATACAAAGAGAAGTCCCAAGCTTCCTGTTCCAGTTCCTGAGCAAACAGAGGCAGAGCACAGCTTAAATTGTGCTTCATTCCAGATTTTATTACTTTTAATATCGCAATGTCTACAAACCAGTGCTTAGCCTCTTTCGCACCACCACGTGAACAAAGCACCTTGAAATCAGTTAAAAATTTCTGCCGAAAGTGTAAAATACAGAAACGTGGCGAGGAGATGTTCTCAGTTTTAACCGGTTGCAACAAGATAAGCATACAAGAACCTCACAGTGTTCGTGCAAGCAGTGCGTGCTAGCGCCTTCCACGCCTGGATCAATGACAGCGGAACACCCAGAAACTTTCCCTCGTGCTGTTTATTTCTGTAAAACAAGAGAGTGATAACAGTACAAGTACCATCCCACAATATAAAAAGTCCTTCAGTAGTTCTAGAGAACCATCTTAAGAAGCAGCTTTGTTCACGGGGCTAGACTTTCCACATTCCTCCCATCTATGACACCAAGACTTCTTCCAAGACTTCCAAGACCAAGTCTTCTTCGTCATTCAACCATTTTTCTGTCTGCACCATATTTTTAACCTAAAGTACATCTTCCCAAAGACATAAGTGTAACTACCCTAAATTCCATAACCTTACCAAAAAAAGAACTTGTGATCACACAATACAGAAGCGGTGAAGAAGGGAAAGAATAAATACAGGTGAACTGAACCAGCACGTTTCCGCATGGCACGCTAAGGTACAGTAGAAATGATTGTATTCAGATTTCCTGGCAGGCACAATGAAAGCTACATTTTCAGTTCACTCCTAAGGAAGTGGAAGTGGTGGCCAACAAGCATAGAAGGAATACTAGGAAATGATTCAGAAAGGATGCTGAAATCATGGTGCACAAACACACACACACACTTTCTTTTGCACAAGTACACACATACACACCCGAGAACATTATAAACCAGATCTGCAGGACTCTAAGTTTCTTGGCCAGGGGCACTAATAGTAGGGTTGGGTGAAGTTCCTCCCTTTGTTCTGGGCAACAGTGTTCCCCCAGCCAGTTCACCCGCTATCAGCAAAGTGGAACTCATCACATTCAAGCGCCTGCAGTTGTGTATGAAGGAAGACTGCGTCCCCTCCCTGACTCAGTCACATGCTGTCATCAGCCACTGAGTCACCAAACTCATGGGGATGGGGAGGAATCTGGTAGAACAAGCCATGGGGGGGATCCTGGCAACACTGACCACACAGTCTCACGGACAGAGAACAATAAGTCGTCTTTAAGATGTCAATGGTGGAAGAAGTCTTGGTGTCATAATGTCTCATAATGTCTACACTGTTAGTTTGAATCCTATTCCTGCCCCTGACTGCATTATTTAAGCTGAAAAATATCTTGCTGTACCATACCATTTGAAAGTTTGGAACCAGAAGTTATTAAACTGGTTTAAAAATAGGAAAGACATTAATGTTATTACAGATTACCATACAATTAAAATTAGAATTAAATCACAGTTTTTGGAATATCTGCTTCATACAATGATGACTTGATAGAATGCAGACCCACTGTGCTATTTAACAAAGTGTGAAAAGACCACACTGTGTCTTTCCTTCAGTCCTTCAAGAAGCTGCTACACTTGCTTCTCTAAAAAAATATAATATTGTTTTTAAAAATGTGCAAAAAGACACATCTTTCCCTAGAAACTGCTCGGTCTGCTTCCGTTTTGAGAGACACAGGTGTGAGATTGCAGAGAAACTGACCATCTCATATACAAGTGTGCACTGCTGTCTTAAAGGAAGAAGGAGACCTGAACGTCTCAGTTTCACCTGGATATGAGGTGCCACGCACTCCCTACATATAGAACTAGAATAAATCAGAACTCTGCAACAATGGGGCTAGAAATACCTTAATAGAGGTTTAAGGCAAATAAAGCCACATTGGTTTAAAGCTTGATGATCTACCTGACCCCTACCTATTGTGTCTGGTCAGACCGCTCCTTGACTTTAACTTGGGAAGAAAACCTCTTGGATTCTCTCACTTCTACAACATCATGTCATCTTGCAAAACTGTGCATTTTCATTCCATCCCAGCCCCAAAAACCCTAATCTGTTGAAGGCTACAGTTGAAATCTGGTGAAATCCATTGTCCCATCCTTTCAGATGCTTCAGATTAGGTTTGACTCCTAACAGGCTTATAGCAGAAGTTTCTACAAAGTCTCCTGGAGGAGGTATTAGTCTGTGTGGAGGCATGATGGATAGTGGCTTCTGTCCAGAGGGGAGCAGATGTACTAAAGCCAAGGCTGTAAAGAAAGCTGATAGGAGGAGCTCTGACACCACAAAAAAATGCCAACAATACTTATGCACAGAGAAGCACATACTGTGATTTCCCTGCACCGGAGTATGAGATTACCTTTGACACTCCTTTTTATTTTTACCTGCAGCCGTGTTGTGATAGCACACCTGAGTCCTGACTGCCATGTCAATCACCTACACAGTGTTTGCACCTGTAAAGAAATGCTCTGACTCGAGTGTTTCACAACAGTGGTTCAGCCTGCATCATCAGCTGAGTGACAAACTGGTTTTGAACCACCATCTAAATGTATCTACACGATCATAACCTATTTGTCCAGTGCCAGGTTAAGCGGATCCAAAGTCCGTCATGGAAGCACACAGCTTCAAGGCTGGCACAGGTTTAAGGTGAGCCTGTACTACCTGCCTAACTTTGGCTGCACAAATGGCCAAGACCCACTGTTATCCAGAAGAGCCCTAAACCATCTCTAGTATTTCACATTCAACAATAATAAAGATAAACCCAAAGTAAAGATGCACATTTTTGTCCGCTAGCTTCTTGCCCGTTTGTCATTTTTCCTTCCCCGTAAGTAGGACAGGCGGGAAGGGAGGAACCGTGAACCCTGCCACCTCTGCTGAGCAAATGCATCATCAGTGTTGCCTTAACTACGACACCACATCATCATGCTGAAGTGTGCGCAGCCGGAAACTGCGAATTGTTGCGCAGGTGAACATAAATAAGAGGAATTCTGGTCACGCAACCACCCACCGCCGCCCCCTGGACGACAGCTTAAATAACGGTGCTGTGCACCTGTGCACACCTGTTCTCACTTTTCCACCGCCTGCCTCCTGCCTGCCCAGCTCGCACGGAACGCTAAAGCCTACCGGTAAATATGCACCTCTAACGCAGCCTTTAAACAGCTCCTCTACCTGCGCAACACGGCAGCTTTTGGGTTACCTGTTAGTCTCGTTGGTGCAAAACTGGGAAATGACGGCTTTTTTTTATTGCCGCTTTATTGATAAGCAGCAGCGAAATCTGCGCCGTTCATGAAAAAGTAAAATAAAATGAATATGGATGGATTCTCAGCATAGTAAAATAAATAAAAAGAGTGACACTGTTTTGCAGTTCATAAAATGAAATTAAATAAAATGTAGTGCGGTCCAGGTCCAGCTTAACAATTCGCGGGGAAAAAAAAAAAGAAAATACCTCGATTTTCCAAATTTATCATAATTCGTTTTGTAATTCTAATTAAAATAGCAATTGTAAACTTAATGCACCTTTTACAAAATGTATTTTTTGTGTGTTACCTTATTTTGTAACTTTTTGTGTTTTATGTCTGTAGATACACACACACACACACACACACACACACACACACACACACAGTGTACTCACGATCTATATAGAAAAGACAGAAAGAATTTGTAATAAATATGTATCACATAACAACAAGAACAAGAACAAGAACAACAACAACAACAACAACAACAACAACAATAATAATAATAATAATAATAATAATAATAATAATAATAATAATAATAATAACTTTTCCAGTGCATTTTGTTCAAACATTGCATGCATATGCTTAAAACCTATTTTATTATTTCATTTCCTTTTTCTGCCTTTCAGTACTTCAAAGTGACCTTTACTAAGATGTTTGTTTAAATTTCTTATACATAAATTATTTTATCATTTCAGTACATTTTAATTAATTATTTCTGTAGCGTTGAATTAAAGCACAAACCCTGTTGTAAACTGTCATTCCCCAGACTTGCACCTATGTATGTTTACGGTCTCCTCAGGCACAGCCTAAAACTTCTTAGAAACTTTACAAGGGCATTGACTTGAATTTCCAGTTTCATTTCATGTATTGTGTCACTTAATAACAGTCACGTTGTCTCTGAAATATCACGCTGCGCTGCTATCATAATGGCATCTTGAAAAGTGGTTATCTTTTAACCTCACTTTTTTCCCATTCAGGAATGGAAAACAGAATGAGATTCTTCATTACCATTGCAATGGCCTGTCTCATAATTGGTGTTGAAGGGCAAACGACCACCGAAGCTTTGATTACCACAGCCTCGACCACCACACCTTTGACCACCACAGCCTCGACCACCACACCTTTGACCACCACAGCCTCGACCACCACACCTTTGACCACCACAGCCTCGACCACCACACCTTTGACCACCACAGCCTCGACCACCACAGCTTCGACCACCACAGCCTCGACCACCACACCTTTGACCACCACAGCCTCGACCACCACACCTTCGACCACCACAGCCTCGACCACCACACCTTCGACCACCACAGCCTCGACCACCACAGCCTCGACCAGTACTGCTTCGACCACCACAGCCTCGACCGCCACAGCCTCGACCGCCACACCCTCGACCGCCACAGCCTCGACCGCCACACCCTCGACCGCCACAGCCTCGACCGCCACAGCCTCGACCACCACACCCTCGACCGCCACAGCCTCGACCACCACACCCTCGACCACCACAGCCTCAACCATCACACCCTCAACCAACACAACATCGAGCACCACAGGTGCCACCACGGTATCAACTACCATCGTTGCAATGAGCACCGCAGGTGGAACCAGTTCAACTGCATACACCACGGTATCTGGTGTCAGCAGGATAACAGCGGTCTCAGGTAGCAGCACCACACATTACACCTTGGCCATTGAGCTGGCAATGATGTGATCTCTGAGTAAATCTCTCCATCCCTTCCCTCCATATCTCACATAGGTCTGCTGGCCACACTGGTTGCAGTTGTCCAGAGCTTGATGTAAGATCTGCTGTTCAGAAGATCCAGCACACACTCCCCAAGCCAGGTGTAAAAAAAATTTGTGAGCAAAATAACTTTCTGCTTTGTCATCCTTGTCTTTGCCATCATGGATCCAAACCTGAAGGATGTGAGGAAGCCATGTTTCTCAACCCATGATCTCTTTCAATCAGGATAATCTGTTTTGTTTGGGTGAATGTCTTAACATATTGGTAAAAGGAAATGATTTACACAGCAAAACTCAACTATATGGGCATGTAAATATGGCCGTGTGTTTATACTTTTACGTATGAATGTGTTGATTAAACCACAGATGAAGTCATTCAGTCACAGAAGCTCTAGCAATGCCACAGAAACATACAAATTACAACTACCTTGCTAGAAAACTATTGACCTCATTTAAAGTTACAAGGTGCCATATTTTATGTTGATATTTTTCCGCACACAATAAACTGTAGGTCAGGACTTTGATTCAGGGCTCCGTATTTGCCATCTGCATCTATTTTAGCGTCTATTTTAATCCTTTAAAAGTAGAGTGCAATGATTTTCATAAAAGGGTAAATGTGAGTAATTTTTAACTGTGTGAATTTAACTTTTCCAGTTGATAGCTATATGTATTTGTCATTTTTTTGTGCACTCACCAAATACACAGATTTATGAATTATGAATTTTCAGTCTATCTAGATGTTGATAGGATTGCCAGTCTTAATTTCTTGCTGTGCAATTTTAATAAACAGTCAAGTCACTAACAATGTTAATTTATTATATTAAATGAGAGCAATAAAGACACAAAACACCTCATCTAATGTGCTATGTAATGTTTTTGAATTTGAGAAACTTTTGGTAAATCTTGAAATAAAGCCTCTCTTATTTTGGACTGGTATCGAATTTTTAATCACTTTCTACCGTATGGTTAGTTGTTCTAAAGCTGCGACTTGACAGCTGCCAATCACCTCCATTCCAAACTGCATCCTTGCACAGAAACAAGACACACCCTTGGTCAAGGGCCACATCTCATTTAAACTGTGCTTCTTTCATCCAAAACCAAAAGACTGGGAAAAGGACAATACTATGTACATACAGTGCTCACAAAAAGTATCCTGCCTCAAAATATTTAGACATTTTTGTATAAGTAAACATAAGAAAGAAGAAATAAATGGATGCATAAGGGCTAAGGTCAGCATTATAGTTAGGATTATGCTTAGTCTTAAACTTAGAGCTAAGGTTAGGATTACGCTTAGACTTATGATTAGAGTTAAGGTATACGTTAACAAGCTTTAAATTTACCTCTGACACAAAATTAGTTTTTTATTTTTTTAACTTTTTTAAAGGCTGCGCTTGGATTTTTGGACAATTATTGCACGTGTATGTGTTTGCATGTGTGTGTGAATTTATAATTTATAATTTATAACAGAGGAGTGTTAATATTAAACCGCTCCTATTGAATTGTATGTAGGACATAATTGTAGGCTTTCCTTCTGCTGTGCAGTTTATTGTTTATTGTTATTTGAAAAATAACGGGCAGTTAATTGTTTTGCTTTTCTGGTAACTCTTCAGTGCAGGACAGCTGTGTTTGGTTTCTGAAGCCACAATATCGGGTGCCACCTGTCATTGTCTTTCGGTGACCTTGTTGCATTCTATTCAAGTTGAAACAAATTCTTCAGGACCATCAGTGTGCATGCTGATAGCTTTTCTTAACAAAAACACATTTTTTTAACTGAAACCCAAAAAAAGAAAAGAGCCATTTCCCTGATTTTAATGCTGAGGAACACAGTAAACAGAAACAGAATGATGGAAATGTGCAGTCTCCGCATACCAGCTATGCCAAGTTTTGTTTCTATCCTACATTTTCATTGTTTTTTACAGAGCTCAGTCAATACTGACCTCTAAAACTGGTAAACAAAAGGGAGAAGAAAGGATTGAGAAAAAATACATTTTAAGCCTAATGAACTTTTTGTGAATGAACTCCAGGGTTCAGCACAGGTTTTCTGGCCTCTTGACACATAGTTGTTGAAGTATTTTGATAAAAATATTAAATACCTACAAGGATGTGCAGACTGGATTTTGTTTTGAAAGTTCTCCACTCCTGCACTCCAGGGGGCATTCATTTTATTGCCTCCACTTTCCTGTTCCTGATCTGAGCCTGCAAAGTCGCCAAGAGAAACGGACCTTCTATGATACCATTGCAATTGAAAACTAAACAATGGATGACAAGAAGGGAAGGGATAAACTTTCGGGGCGGGGTGGACCGCTAGCTTTCAGTCAAAAGGGATTTACATTCTTTGTTAGACTGGGTTTCTTTCTTTACTGTGGTATTGTTGCAGTTTTGTTTTTGTTGTGTTTCAGATTCTCTTCACCCCCCCCCAGTTGCCAGTGTTTCTCTGTCCATTTACTTTAGAACATTTTGTCACATTTGTATCTTCTAGCTCTACAGGCAGCTTTGCCCCAGTAACATCCCTTCATGCATTTATTTGTTGTTTTATCAAATTTGAAATGTACATTATATGGCCAATTTATTAAGCACAATCTCTCATTAAAGCAAACAGCCTGCTGTTCCAAACAGCTCCAGCTTGCTACCTCAGTTTCAGACTGACTATGAAAAAGGTGGAAGATCGGTGTGATTCTAAACGGATTACTTTTCCTTCATGTAGTGTTTAGAATTTACAAAGAACTGAGAGATCCACTCAGCATCAATTCTGTGGGCAAATACACCTTGTTGGCAAGAGAGGTCAGAGGAGAATGGCCACACTTGACAGGGAGGCAGTACGTACAACAACTACAGTGTAACAGGTGTCTCTGAACACACACATTTTTGAACCTCAAAGTGGATGGGCCCATTCCAGTTATACGTATGTATCTCAAATGAGCTTAAATGAAGAAGATGATGTTACACTGGGATCTAGGTAACTAAAGCTATACAAATGAAGAATGAAAGAATGACAGTTTTTTTCAGACAAATCTTGTTTTTGCTGCACGCTCTGATAGTAGGGTCAGAATTTTGACTTCACCATGCATTAATACATGGATCAGTCTTATCCAATGTGAAAGGTACAGATTGGTGGAGATGCTGTGAGGGATGTTTTTTGGATACAGGTTAGACTCATTAACATCATCTCAGTATCATCTGAATGCCACTATTTTGATGCTGACTCTTCATGGCCAGTCTGCCTTTTCTCAGATGTATGCTTCCATTAGGTTCATGTGCATTGAAACAAAGCACACAGCATGGGAAGTTGGTTCTAGGATCATCAGCTTCCTCCAGTAGCCTGCAAAGTCCCCAGATAGCCACCTTTGTGAGTGTCTGTGGGCTGAGGTGGAGTCAAACATTAGCACCAGGGATGTGTGACCCATGTGTCAAAGGATTCGTGCTAACCTGGAGAAAAAAGGAGGACCTACAATATTAAATTACACTGTTTATAGTCACCTGAGTGTCGACTTCTGTTTAAGTTTTTCCTTATTGAAGAAGATGATACATACTTTAGTTCAAAGGTTTGAAGACAAAAAGAATCTTCATAGCTGTAAATATATGTCATGTACAGAAATCCCTTGGTGTCTGAATCTAAATCCTTGTGAGGTTTGCAGTGCGGATCGAGCATCCAACTGAGCTTAAATCACAGTAAATACGGCAACGCTGCGCAAAAGCAGCCAGACACAGAGAACAGGAGACTCAAAAGGAAGCCAGCGGAAACAGCTGATAAGACGACAGTGCAGGGATGCAATTTAAACTTTCACTTCAGATAAATTTATAAGAGTTTACAGTTTATTACAACCCATTTTTATTACAGTACATTGTATGGCGCTTTACAGTATTAATGTTCTTCTAGTAGTATTATTTCAGTATTAAGAAGTGAAGGGAAGAGGAAGTCAGCTGGTAGTACGAGTAGGTTAATATGCATTGAAACAAAGCACACAGCATGGGAAGTTGGTTGTAGGATCATCAACTTCCTCCAGTAGCCTGCAAAGTCCCTGCAAGTCAAAGCTACTGTTAAGTACCAAAGCCCTCAGGGCAAAAAGCAAACATAACCATGAGGCTTCACAGACCGGGAAAATAGTGAGGTTTAAATAATACTGGGGAGTGAAAGGATAATAACTTAATAGGTGGGTGACTGTGGCCTGACCAGGCGGCATAGGGGTTCCTCAGTTTGGATTTGAATCCAGCTGTGAGGTGGGTCGAGTTGCCAGTCGAGAGCGGAATTATCCAAGCTCGCATATATTTTTATTTATACTTTATAAATTATTTTTGACTGATTCATGACAAAGTGCTAATAAACAGTATACATTTATACTGTATGCATTACTTTTCTGTGAACAACACATTCAGTGTAGAAAGTGCACGGCAACTTTCGACATTCGGTCAGTAATGGAATTCCACACAGGAGCAAGGTTCTTTCTTAATTTTTATTAGCAGTACTTGAGATATTCTTTTTTAAAATTTTGCTCATCATAAGATTACACAGAAGAAATTAGCAACAGAAGTCCATTCGATTGTTTTAGGTTACTGTTATTTGTTAATTATATTACGTCCTCTTTTAAGTGCTAAAGCTACAAAAAGTTACACAATAACTTGCACACCACTGGCTAGCCTGTGAGAAGACAGAGACAGTAAACTAACACATCACAGAGAAAAACACAGACGTTCTTATTAAGGAAAATGGGAGAAAAGAAGAATAATTTTAAAAAATGTAAAAGCCAAACTGGACACGCAGATACATTCAGATGGCTCTGCCAAAACTCAGCATCCTAATATCTGCCCGTTTTCATATTTGGTGAACTGCTCCAGGCCCCGACCATTGGCCCCCGGCTTTGACATGTATGGCCCATTCCACTGCAACAGTCGGAGGGGCCTCTCCGCAGTTTTCTTCCTACGTAGCATTCCTTCTCGTGCCTTCATCACCATCATCATCACCATCCTCAGATTCCGTCATCAGTCACTGTTACCACTGCAACCACTATAAAGCCAGTAATTTACATGCATATTACAGCGCAGCTCATTCCTGACATCCACACATCCACGCCAGCTCAACCCCTCCTACCCCCACCCCAGGAACACATTTAGGTTTAGGGTAAGTGTCTGAAAACAGAAAAAAAAACTTAAAAAAAGGCAGGGACTTCAAAATGACAACAAATTTGCACATGAGGATAAAGGATGATTCCTGCGAGCTACACACACACACACACACACACACACACACACACACAGACTAGTATTTCCTAGCAGTGCCCCTTTTGGGACCCCTAGATTGTGTCTTCAGTACAGGGCAGTGGTGAGCTTTATTTCTAATAATACATTTATTTCCTTACATTGCAGACCCATTTTTCCAAAGAAAATTACTGTATATGATTTACCTACCTCACAACTTATATTTTTCTGTCTAATATTTATTATTGGCAATTCCCATTAACCTCCAAGCTTACTGGTACAACAGCGGGCAACTCCCAGAAGCTCAATCTGCAACATTTTGACCGCAAGTCTAGCTGCACGTCAATCCATTATTGTAACTGGAAAGTGGTCAGTAATAATGCATCTCTAGTACTGTTAACCCTCAACACTCAGCAACCACACAAAACTCTTTGGAGCCATCTTTGGGGGCATCTTGGTTGTCTTGGCCTCAGGGAATCCGCAAGGGTTTTTAGATGGGTTTAGGCCTGGTGTTTGGTTGAGTCCCTCTGCTGCTCTTTATCGCGTTTACTCCAAGCTGGATACCACATACCGTTTGTTCCACTACCGGTTCATTTTCCTATTGCTTTACTATTACTATCCATCAGCAGCTTTGAAACAGCACTCGTGAAAGCAGCTGCGCTTGTTTGTAACTCCTCATGCAATATTCAATTCTTTAACGTGCTTACTAGAGGATTATAGGGAACTGGAATACACATGTGCACACCCAAAAACGGTCACACACATCTGCATAATACAAATCACCTCTTGTTCTATGTAGAGCCACACACAGCTACGGCAGGTCTAACTTTCCCATTTCATCGGCTCTCAGATTTACATCACACCTCCAGGATGTTGATTCTTGTCTTGGCTTTTGATTTTGAAAGGAGCAAAGCTTTTGGATAAATGGAGGAGGATCAGTGGCACTGAAAAAGGTAGATGCTTTGAAATCTTGCTAAGATCTGCGACAGAGACTCTCCAGCATAGCTGATCTCCGTGCTCCAGCTCCAGCTACTGGGTGGACAGCAGACATTGACCCCTGAAGCTGGAACCGGCAATGCCACCAGCTGTGGAAAACTCACACTGACTTATTCTTAACTGTCACACTGAGCTCATTGTCCACAGACAACACAGACCTTGTGGTCCTTCTCTTCTACCCTTTCACCTCCTTGTGCTACCAGTCCTTTCCACATTCTGCTCAAACACAGATCAGGACATCATAAAGTTACAGGCGGAATCAATATTCATGCGTGCAATTTCAAACGTATTCAGTTCCAACCCACATCCCAAAAACCCTATGGCAAAAAAAAAAAAAAGAAAAAAAAAAGAACTTATACATAATGCACCAAAAAAAGACGTGTAAAGATAACGTGAGAAAGAAGTGGAAGCTCTGGAGATAACTGTACACGGTTCAACACATTTTAGTCACAGATATCAACAACACTGCGAGGATGGCAACCTGGGGGAGAGCCCGGAACCAAGACTCCGCCGCCAGACACACCACTACGCTCATGCCTGCCGCCCCACACGATGGCAACATCAGCAAATTAAAACACACATTTCATTGTTTAAGTTCTGGGTAAATACTGCGGTAGGACGGACAGACAGACACTACGTATTTAGTTAATGTTTTCTTTCTTTTTGCTTAATTTATTGTTAAGGAAAATGTATTGTCTAATGCTATATTCTCTCTTATTGTCATTGTTATTATGAATAACAATAATAATAAACTTAAAAATACCTACGCTGCATGCGTGTTACTGTCAATCATCACCTGTTTTATTGTAACTACAGTTGTACACGACTGCGCTTGCGTCCGGCAGTTCTGGACGCTACGTGCCAACCTTGCTGGGTCTGCCGACATAAAGGCCTGTCCTTATGCCCAAACGCATGAGCTCCGCCCACTTATGCCCAGACACACAAGCTCCGCCCACACAGTTAAAGGGCTGTCTTAAGACACAGTGATAATCTATCTGTAAAAGAGGGGGAGAGAGGTGGACATCACCCCCTTTCTGCTGCCAGTGCGTCATGAAGAGGAAGGTGAGATGATGTTGCATGGCAGCACCTGGGGGTGCTCTCTCTCCTGCTCTGTGGGTCGCCCGTTTTCCTCCATATATCTACCTCTGCGCTTGCTGTGATTGAGAATAATGTAGTGCTGCGCACTGGATATTGCTGTTAAAATTTTCAGGGGAAAAAAAATGGCTCATGAATGTGATCTGCCCCACCCCTCCCCCCTTGGCACCCATCGAGTTTAGCAGGACACCTCCATGGTGTGGGACGGACTGGGGGGCAGCTGGCCCCCCTGCGAGCTCTGCGACAGGGTGCGGGAGCGCGAGCGTGAGCCCTCCATAGAGTAGGAAGAGGACAGCGAAGTGGTGCGTGAGCGTGACAGCCGTGTCATGCAGGAGGATGCCACTGAGGGACAAAAGCAGAAAACATCCGGTCAATCCCAGACACGGGACACTAAAATATGATAATGATATTCAGGAACAGGAAACGCCCTTACATTCACATTCAGCAATAAGAACATTTGCGGTCATTCAAGTCTATGACCTCTAGACACTGTTCATATGTACAGTTGCAATCATAATTATTCATGGTTAAGCATCGAGCCGGGTCAGTCATGCTGTGGGGGTGTTTCACTGCTTCAGGAACTACCAATATTGAGCGTGTGAAGGGTATCATGGATTCTTTGAAATACCAGGTCATTCTGGAGAAGAACATGATGCGTTCAGTGCATAAATTGAAGCTTGGTGACCTTCCAGAAAGACAAAGATCCCAAGCTAACCATAGCTTGGTTCAAGGATCAGTTTTGGAATCTCCTTGGGTGGCCATTTCAGTCCCTGGGTTTAAATCCCACTGAAAATCTTTGCTGGGATTTAAAGAACGGTAGTGGCATCACGGAAACCAAAGAATATCAGCGAACTGGAAGCAGTTGCACACCAGGAGTGGGCAGAAAGAGAGGTATCAGAGGCTTGAACACATACAGGAAACATTTAATAGAGGTTATAAAGGGTAAAGAATGTTTTACCAAATACTGACTTTGGGGGCTGAGTAATTTTGCACATGGGTGTTTGTGGAGGGAATTTAATTTTTTTTTTTAAGTATTGATAAACTCAACTTTATGTTCTCAGAATCACTTGAAGATGTGTTGTTTACTAGTGCCCTTGTTGATATATTTTCAATAAATTTTATTCACATCACCGGAATGTCTTGCACCTAAGAGGGTTGAATAATTATCACTGCAACTGTATGTGGCACATATTTTTACTGTAAATAGTGATGTTTTCCATTTTAACAAGGCTACAGAAGTTACTCCTGAAACAAATCCAGCACAATGATAACCATGCAGTATATTAAACACAAAGTAACAGACAGAGAGGCACTTACTGTAGCCCATGCCTTGGATGAAATACTTGAAGGCCTCGGTCAGCTTGCTAGGCTGTGAAAAAAACATGGAATGGGTGTCAGGGGCAGCAGAACGAAATGCACAGGTTCAAAACAGACCTAGAGTGAAACTACAGTACAAAATATATCTATCTATCTATCTATCCATCCATCCATCCATCCATCCATCCAAAATTCTAACCTGAGTCAGCTGAGGGAGGCCTCCAGCATCGGCCATCTGAAAAACAGTAACATGACAAAAGAAACGTTTAGTGTTGCATGGACTACTGCTATAAACTGTACATATAAATACGCATACTGTATATACAGCATGTAGATATTTGGAACATGGATGCACCAAAGACTGCCGTTACCTTGAGGAATGAAGTAGTTGTTGGATCCAGTTTGCTGTTGCACTCCACCTAGTGGACACCAGGGGAACGTTGTTACAAAAATACTCCACCCTCCTTGGCAGCTTCCAAAAGCCAGTCTCTTATCATGCAGCTATTTATCTTTAGCTTAGATGTATTCAAAAATGTATTAACATAAAAAAGACTTCAAGATGTTACTGGCAATTTATTATAAAAGCTAACCGCTGCATCCTCGTAAGGGGCCTGGTCTCCAACCACCAGCATCACTGGGCATCTGGAGAGCAGAATTAATAGTGTGTTTACTATGGCAGTGTGTACTCTGCTTAGGATTGTGGGAAAAGATGGCTGCTGACATGAACATCACTGCTGACAACCGGGTGTGTACTGTGGCATAAAAAACATTAATATGTAAAAATTAAACAAAGGGAAGTTTTAGTGCAGAGTAAATTCTTACCTCAGAGGGCTACTCCGGTCGATGTTCAGATCTCTGCGACTGAAATAAACAGACAAATAAAGATTAGATGCCATTAAATCGTGTGCAACTTACCGTGTATGTGTGTAAAAGCGCACGTGTGCACACATTCAAATGTGTGAAAACTTTTCACAGGACAGGAACCAGGGGAGGTTAACATCTACAATGTTGTGGATGTGTGTAACATGGGCACCTTCTATAGACCTCTGAGAAGAGACCTCCACCTTGGAGAAGCAGCTCTGTGTGTGCACACGCATGTGTGTGTGAGAGAGAGTGTGAGTGTGTGTGTGCACCTGTTGTAACTTTTCCAGAAGAGCTCCATATTATAGAGGTTAGAGGATTTAGACAGCCTCTCCCTGTGACTCTGCAGAAGGTCTGTGTTAGCTGACAACTCTTCCTGCAAAAACAGAGCCAGCACACACCTGTTACACACATACTGTCCACTCCAACAGGGATCTAGAGAGACAAAGTCTCAAATGTACAGTGACCACCCTCACACAAAAATCAAATAATGTTCACAACGCCAAAAAACCCATTTAAAACTGCCATGCTGTATTCGCATGACCCATGGGCACACACATATCAACATACATACACACAAACCTGGCTGAAGAGATGGCCCAGGACCTGGTCAGTGAGGGAGGATGTCAGCGTGGTCAACTGGAGGGACAAAGGTGAAAAAATACCACATGACACACACCACAGTAGACCGGTTTCTGTATGGATCCCTGTCAGCAACATAGCTACAGTAAAAAGTCAAGTCAGCAGCAACAAAAAGTTATGGTTGAACTGCCTGACAGGCCTGCCCTGCTCGCAAAACACAGCCATGGACTGTGAGGCCGAGCAGAACGTGATGCAGAAATGTCACCGCTTCACCTATGCAGTGCGTGAAATAAGGCTTGGATAGCAGCAGTGTAGATGATTCACCAAACTGCCGAATCATTTTCTCAAGGCAATATTGTATTGCAGTACATGTACTGAATCTAGTGACCCAAAAACATGCTTCAAAGTGTTCCGCTCTGTCTAATATGTCTACAAAGCGAGCGACACACTTCTTGTCTCACTAGCATCTACGGGAATTGTAACTTAATAATAAGAAGTAGTAACACGATCGCAGCCGTGTTATTGCGGCCAACAGTAGTGCTGACAGCACAGAGAAGTGAGGCTGTTCACGGTGTTTTTTCGATGGTAACCTTTTGTGCTGCCCAGTCCATCCATCCTCGGGCATTCACATCAACGTTGATCAGAACCAGGCCCTCCACCGAGTCTGGGCAGTTCAGCTGAAAAGCACAGAGCAAAATAACACTAACAAACCATCCATGCTCACAACAAGTTTAACACCAGCTTAACCAGAGGCCAGTCCTTCTAATGAGCTTTCTATGCTATCCCTCAGAAACAGGATTAAAACTCCAAGCAAACCTATGATACTAATGGACACGGATGCACATACACAAGACACGCTCACACACATCCCAGGAGTATTCAGCTGAGCCCACACTAAACTACACACTCACACAGACACAGTTAACTTTACATCACACATCACAGGTGTAGTTTCTACACTGTCATTCAGCCCCCTTAGAGACACTAGCTGAGGCTAGCGCTAACATAGACTCCGTGCGGGAATGGAGCTGGGGACTCACTGTAAACTTGGAGAGGACATATGCACCGGCACCTACGCCCATCCCGATCACACTGCGGAAACTGGCAGCGAGAGAAAGGGATTGCGGGTTACGAAAACAACACACACCTTTCCTGTCTACTCCAATGCAGCCACACAGCCCCAAACCCACAGACACCATCAGTCACAGTAAAACAAGCCCCACGATGCTATAAATACATTCTTCAAACTTCTAGGTTTCCAGGTCTAAAAATAGAGTTGTCAAATTATAAATAAATAAGAAAGGCACATACAGCCATGTTCTAAGACCTAAAGATGTTCCAAAGTTGAACTGGTGAATCTTTGAACTATGAAGAATTGTGGCTTTAAAAAAGCACAGAGGAACGTGTATAACTTTAGCCTTTTTGCACATTACCGTATTTTTTTTTTTTTATAACAATTGCTAATATCCCTTTATATATTTAATTACTTATGTTTATGCTGTGCACCTGAGTCCACTTAAGTGGATACCTGATAAGTGGACACTGCTTAAGTTGAAAGTGTCTCCATGTTCACTTCAAAGGGATACCTCTGGATAAGTGAATGTGCGGTAAGTGGATGAATCGCTTCAGCAAATAAAATTTTCCAGTCCCATAGCCCATATTCTAGTGTTCATGACATCGACTAAGTGGATACACCCTTTACAAATTACAGTCAGGTCCATAAGTATTTGGACAATGACACAATTTTCAGTATTTTGCCTCTGTACACCACCGCAGTGGATTTGAAAGAAAGCACTCAAGATGGGACTGAAGTATAGACTTTCAGCTTTAATTCAAAGGGTTTAACAAAAATATTACATTGAGCATTTAGGAACTACAGATATTCCTATACATTGACCTCCATTTTCAGCAACTCAAAAGTAATCGGACAATTGACTGAGAAGCAGTTTTATGGCCAGAAGTGGCCTCTTCCCTCATTATTATTTCATGGAAAGTTAAGCAGAGAAAAGGTCTGGAGTTGATTCCAGGTGTTGAATTTGAATTTGGTAGCTGTCCGTGGGAATATGCGGTCCATAGAAGCATCGATGCAAGTGAAGGAAGACATCATTAGTCTTAAAAAACAAAACAAACCTATCAGAGAAATAGCAAAAGTTTAGTAGTGGCCAATTCAACAATTTGGTAGATTCTTAACAAGAAGGAATGCACTGGTGAACTCCTCAGTAAAGAAAAACCACTTCACACCATCTAACATCTAACATCAAGTCCAGAACACTCTCAAGGAGGTTGGCGTATCATTGTCACAGTCTGTAATCAAGAGGTACCTTCGTGAATGTAAATGCTGAGGGTTTATTTCAAGGTTCAAA
This sequence comes from Heterotis niloticus, assembly GCA_018136845.1. Lineage (NCBI taxonomy): Eukaryota > Metazoa > Chordata > Actinopteri > Osteoglossiformes > Osteoglossidae > Heterotis > Heterotis niloticus. The sequence goes on from CM030902.1 coordinate 16,578,227, forward strand.
CCACTGGAAACATTCAAGAAGAGAAATGCCAGATTATACTTTGCCAGAAAACATCTAAAAAAGCTAGCCTATTTCTGGAACCAGATTCTTTTGACACATGAAACCAAGATTAACTTGTACTAGAATGATGGAAAGAAAAGAGTATGGAGAAGGAAAGAAAGGGCTCGTGATCTAAAGCATACCACCTCACCTGTCAAACATGGTGGAGGCAGTGTTATGGCTCGGGCATGTATGGCTGCCAATGGAACTGGGTCACTGGTGTTTCTTGATGATGTTACCGTTGATAGAAGTAGCACAATGAATTCTGAAGTGTATAGAGCTATCTACTCATTTTCAGCCAAATGCTACTAAACTAATAGGACGGTGCTTCACACTACATACGGATAATGGCTCAAAACATACAGTGAAAGCAACCCAAGAGCTTCTCAAAGCTAAGAAATGAAATATTCTTCAATTACCAAGTCAGTCACCTGACCTCAACCAAACTGAACATGCTTTTCACTTACTGAAGACAAAACTGAAGGCAGAAAGACCCACAAACAACAACTGAAGGTGGCTGCAGCAAAGGCCTGGTAAACCATTTCAAGGGAGGAAATTTAGCATTTGGTGACATCCATGGGTTCCAGACTTCAGTCATTGACTGCTAAGGATGTGCATCGAAGTATTAAAAACAATCCTTACATTTAATATTGTTTTAGTTTGTCCAGTTACTTTTGAGCCTCTGAAAAGGGGGGTCAATGTATATAAATGGCTGTAGTTCCTAAATGCTTAATGCAATATTTTTGTTACACCCTTTGAATTAAAACTGAAAGTCTATGCTTCAATCACATCTTCATTGGTTTGTTTCAAATTCATTGTGGTTGTGCACAATGGCAAAATACTGAAAATTGTGTCATTGTCCAAATACTTATGGACCTGACTGTACATGAGTGCTATGTTGCAGTCGACAATGGCACCTCAGTGGAAAGTGATAAGTTTGACTTTGGTGCAACAGTAGTTTGGTTCAGCATCAAGGGCAAATGGTACTTCAGAGGATGCAGTCAATGGTGATCCCACAGAAACTAACTCCCCCCCTCGCCCCTTTTGCTGTCAGCAGTGGACATCCTGCATCATTTTATGAAGGCCAGCGGCTTCACCTTCTATGAACGTTTATGTAAATTTGGACTCAACTTGGACATAAAAATGCTACATGACAGCCTATTTTAGAAAGAAACAGCAAACTGTGAGGGCTCTAGTAGATGTACCTAAATAGTACACCCTCAGATGACTATGTATATGTATTGTTTTGTGTTTTAGCTGGTAATTTTTAGCATGTAAAACACAAGTCCAGATAAGTGAATACTCTGCATAATTGGATACTGTAGGTCCGGTCCCAAGGATATCCACTAAAGCAAATACATTGATCTGTATTTAATGCAGTGGAATAAAAGGAAAAAAAAAATGTGTGTGTCTGTGTGTAGATGTGTGTGCATGTGTGCCTGTGAGGGACATACTTGAAGAACTGCAGAACCAAGGGCACCATCTCCGCCAGCTGCTCCATGGAGGGGTACTGATACCTGTTGAAAGCAGTGTTACCCACAGTGACAGATAACATGTGCTGTTCACACACTGAAAAGCAGCATCTGGTTACACACAGGAAAACAGTTACACAACAGCTACCCTGCCATGTAGCACAGATCTCACCCTGAGGGGTAAGCGGCCGCCCCCTCCTCCTGGCCCGGGGCATCTACGTGAACCACAGTGAAGTTCTTCACAATCTCCTGCATCTCTTCAAACTTGAACAAAGTGGAGAAGCAGCTTTTACCTTAGAGAGGGATGACATTAATAAATAATTTATATCACACAATTACACAAATTCCACATTCCAAGCTTATCATAGAGCAGCTTAACAACTGGCATGACATTTAATAATGAATCCCAACCAGAAACAGGGGTGGCCTTCATTTGGGAAGACTGAGATTTTGGATCACTACTGAATGGAGTTAAAGTTGGCTGCTGGTATGGGGAAACCTATTTTTTTATATGTATTTGTATAAATTACTAGCTGGTTTCACTTACAATCTGGTTATTTAAGTAAAGTGTTATTAGCAATGTGAACAAGTGTTTCAATGTGATCACTCTTCTGTTTTGAGAAAACCCTGAGCGCAACACCTCCCAGGTGGTTCAGCTTGTGCTTCCAGCAAGTGCTGCAAATGAAGAGACCAATTTTTACATGGAATACTGGGGGAAAAAAAGGCAAGCACAGCATGTGCCGAAAAAATACGGCTGCAAGACACGTAGCCCAGCTTCGCATTGTATGTAAAGAAAATGCGCTGGCTGCTCTGCAACACCGACTTCACTTGCTGACAAGGGCTCAGATAAGGGTTCCAATTCCATTTGTGAGCAAAGCACATTTTTGCCCAAGCAAGCAGGATTGATGCTTGATGTCAGCAGGTTTGAGAAGAAAAGTCCAGACTGAATGTAGACACCATGTCGTCTAAAGAAAAGAAAACTCCGTAAAACCTCTTGTCAGGTCCTACACGTACTTTGGCAGCCAAGCCAAAGTCCAGCTGTCTGACACAGTGGATGTCTAGATGTATTTCAAAATATCAATGAAACCTTAAGCATTACTCAGCACTGCAGCTAAACACTTCCAGCACGAGCTGAGCCAGCAGTGCAAGTAAATATTTGAAGTGATCAAGGACTCCACCTGGGCAGTTAGTGAAGAAAGGGTGAATAAGCAATACATTGCTTTAAGCAAACTGGCAGTCAACTCGTGCAAAATTCACCATAAAAGTGAAATATTTGGTCCTTACAGTGATTCGCCTCATTGGAAATTTCTGCTAAAACTTGCAGTCTTTATCAGTTATCCTGAATTTCTGCTGTGATCATCATGCTTTGTGGCACTTTTCAAGGACAAAGGGCACAAGAGAAGGGGGTTCCACTCACTCTCCAGGCCCACATCGTGGTAGGTAAGGATGGCAGGCCGGCGGGTGTTCCCTGTGCCATGCAGAGTGACGTGCAGCAGCCCGTGTGGTGTCTCAATAGTGTGTTCCTGAGGGCCAGAGAGAGAGTCAACCTTGCACGTGTGTTGGTGCTCACTCACACACACACACTTACGTGCGCACGCTCATGCACACACACCCTTACCTGCCCCTGGTCCAGCAGTATCCGTGCTGCTATCTCTGCCTCCTGGGGAAACAGCAGGGGCGCAGTGAGACTCTAAAAATGACTCAGGCAATGCTGACCTCACTAGGGCGACACTGTTCCTCATACAGAATTTTCAAAATTGTATAAATTTATTACACTGGTTTAACGAAATCCTGATTTTGAGACACATTCGGCGGTGCTGATCCGTGGTTTGCCACTAGGTGGCAAAATGAAGCCAAGCACAGTTAACGCAGTGGCACTCGGTCCAGCCGATCTGCAGGGCCACATTTCACACCACCTTCAATCCACCTTCAGTCCATCAGCAGCTCCAAACTGCACATGCCTGTGTGTATTGCACTGTGCTATCATTTTATTTAAACCATTTTTTACAGTCAGTCATTTAATTTTACAACTACAGCAATACTTCTGTTACATTCTGCATGCTATCCTAACTACACAGTGCTCTAAGAGGTCTTTAATGCCGTATATCGTGTAAATGGAGTTTTTTTAAAACGCTTCCTTTATTTATAAATACGAAATGCAGCGTACATATACAAATTTGTGACAAATGTACTTTGTAGAGTAAAGCCGCAATGCAGACACAGATGGCTCTGTTTCACTTGTGACACCACAATGCCACTGAATTCTGGCCGCGCATGTCAGTATCACACGTGTGCCTGTGTCAATAATATTTAGAGACTGAAATAAAAAAGAATTTTCACAGATCACAGGTCAATAACTGCTTTGCAGGGATTACTAATTTAATACTTCTATATTGTTCATCTAAGCAATGACTACACTGTACAGCAAACACAAAGTTACTGTAGCAATACCATACACCACAACAAAATTAAAGTAAAACAATCCATTGGGACTCTTTTTTTGGTTATTTTGCTATTTTTCACCTCCAGCAGAGTCCACTTAAGTGGTTCATTGGCTTAAGATACGGTACTGTTTTGGTCCTACTCGCTTCAAGGGGACATGAGTTTCTATAAGTGGATACCTAATAAGTGGATAATTCAATTCAGTGGATAAACGGTCCCAAGCCCACAGCCCATATTACTGCGTTAATGACACTGGCTAAGTGGATACACACTGCTCGTCCCTCTGGCAACCGTATATCAGTGCACCACAACCAGCGTCGCTTGTCACTTTTCAGTCAGCCGCAAGAGAGTTCTGCTGGTCATGTCAGTCGCTGAGCAGCTGTCATGTAAAATGCATTCAGGAGAGGTGACATTGATGACTGGAAACTACACCTCATAAACCACCGTCCACAAGCTGGCTATGAAATGTGGTCTGATGCATATCAGCAACAAAACACTTTTTATTTCAAATAAAACACTTTATTAAAAAATAAGTACTGGACATCCTGGACCGTCTTGTGGAGACCAGCAGTTGCACCTCACAAGAACATTTATATAAACTTCAAAACAAGGAGCCACACTTGGACATAAAGAGGCTACGCATCAATGTATGATGGACTGCTTTGCAAAATAAAATTTAAAAAAAATTAAAAAACCGCAAGCTGTAAACATTTTTGAAGACTAGTATGTGAAAATAAATATAGCACTGTGCACAATGATAAATAATACTTCACACCTTTGCATAACTATGTATATGCGTTGTTCTTTATTTCGTAGGTAATTCCTAACATGTAAAACACAACTAAAGTTAAGTGCAAACGCCGCACATTTGGACACTGTAGATCTGGCCCTAGCAGTATCCACTAAACCAGACTCAGTAATAAAATTTTCAATACTTACAACAATTTTGCTGCTAAAATATATGCTTATACAGCATGTCGACGGCAGGACACACGGTTAAAACATGACCCCTCACCTTAACTGGGTCCGGCTGATCCGGAAGCAAAGGCTTTTCTTCGGTGATGGCAATTTCCTGCAGTTCGGTCGTCATGGCAACAAGTGTCTGTCTGCTGGTGAAGGACCAAAAAAAAATAAAAAAATAAAAAAAACATTTAAATCTGAATGTTAATGAAGGTGACCTGAAAAAACCCAGGAGAGAACACACACACACACACACACACACACACACACACACAGGACCCCTCCATAGGGAACTGCAGTGCTGAGGAATTGTCAGCCAGTTAATTACCCATTACAAGGCAATTACAGAAGAATATTTAACAGAAGGAGAACAAAGGGGAGATTCGGGCTCAGTAGTTGCAATATATGTTCATCATAATTGTGGTGGCAATGTATATACTTATACATATATTTTAATGTGAAATACAGTATGACTCCACCTAAGGCTTTTTTGTTGCACCGTTCAGTGTACCACTCTCGGCATCGCCGCCTTTCTTATTTAATATTGTCATAATCGTCATTCTTATATCTCTTGTGCTTGCGCCATGTGCTCTGGTTTGGCCCTCCACATGGGTGCAGTGTTCTGTTATTTTTTTTAGACATCAGCCCGTATCCTCAATTTCAGAGCTTTGCCGCGTCCGCTGCACACGGCATCAAACATCAGTTCTTGGCACGTGCTCTTTCTACTGCTGCCGACACACGCAACTTGTGGGTGTGTAATTTCACACGCATTTCCCTCTTGCACGCAACTGGGAGAATGTTCCGGCACCTTTCTTTCACCCATTTTAACAAGCTGGCAGGAGGAGCACGCCACGTACACATACATATTGCAGTTATTGTCGAAAGCACACACTGAGGATGCCTAGAAGCTGAAGAGAAGGAGATCTCCCATCTTACACTCTTTTTAGTGCATTTTTGCTGTCTTTTCAGCGTTTCAAGTGTCTTTCTACATATTATCATGCATGTGTACAATACAATTAAGAAGACAAATAAGAAATAACTAGATTTTAAGTCAAAGTTAATTATTGTTGAACTGCATTTGTATTTTCTCCTATGTAATAAAATGCAATGTGATAATGATCACCTTTAGCTCTGTTTTGGTTTGGTTTCCACCTGCTAGGAATATATCCTGAGTGATAACCAAGGAATTACTGTATATGTTGGACATGGTAAACATTTTCATGCTGTGCCTGAACACCTGCATAATTATATCACCTGAGGGAAAAATATTCAGAGAAAAATATTTCCTTTACAGTAATAACAGTGTGTGAGTATGGAGACTGGCTGTTGTCACCAAGCTGAGAAAGTTGGTGTCAAGGGAGCAGTCACTCAAAGCACCGCAGCCATTTTGAGGGACCTACAGCGCAGATCCACTAAACCACCTAAACAAGTCTGTACTGTAATACTTTCCTCATTGCAACTGTGTGAAAGGCAGGTATCTATAAATCGTCATGACTGTATTGGAAGTTTCTGGGGAAAAAGACTGACAAGTATTTCACCGGAAGAACGGAAAAAGAATTAGCAGACAGGCAGGACAATACGGCTTTAAAAGGAAAATGGCAGCATGGCTTAGTACTCAACGTTTGAAAAAGACTTCAGCAATTTGAACTATCACGCTGAGATGAATGAGAAGGATGAGGGGTGCTGGAGGGTTGTGGAGAAATGCATATGTGGGAACATGGAAGTTACCTGGCAATTATATATGAACACAGTCTAATATGTTTCTCTACAAATGTTCATCCCAATGTTTAAATGTTTTTACAAAGTCCACCTCAACATCTGTGACTATAAGCAGATGCTGACTGTCCAATGGTGTTTTACGCCTTCGCTAGTTGCAATACTAACTGCTCTAGGATGGGCTGGCAAACTGTCCAAGGTCTGCCCTACCTCTCACCGTACCCTTCTGGAATAGTCTCCAGACTGCAGGGACTCCGCATTAAGACTAGGTTATCAACAATGAACAAATGAATAGTTGCTTATGGTATATTTGCAATACAGTCAGTAGTGTCTTCACAGCAAATTCATAAATTAGCACAATTTGCTCCAGATGTTATTTACCGGCAGCTTCCTTTCCTACGAAGATACAGCATGTGCTGTAAAACCAAGTGTGACTCACACTAACCACTCTCATGGCTTTTCAAGATAAGGGACAAAACAAATGTTTCACCATCACCTTATCTCACACATGCTTGGACTGCAAAACATCCACCTTGAGTTGGATTCAAACCCACACCTACGTGCAAAGCTCAAGGAAGCACCAGTCTTGCCCACTGTGCTACTATTTACCCCATAGCCATGAACATATCGAAGTCTCGAAATGCTCGACAGCGATGGGTGACAAGTTACCATAGCAACATCAGACAACTCCGCTGTTGGTGAAAGCTTTCCGACCACATGCATTCACCGTAAAGACATACCCTGCTGAAAGCAATAGCACCCTTGACCTTCACGGCTCCTGGCTGCGGACATGCTTTTCTAGCGTAGCGGCTGGGACCAAATTGGGATTTTGCTCAAAGTGAGAGCATGTTTATTGGCTTCCAGCTCAGCTCTGGCATCTGCAGCCACGATGAAGGGAATCTGTTTTAGGGAACCCATCTTACATAACCATCACACTGCGGAGGCACTTCCTGGTCTCCATCCACAAATCCAGCTTTATTGCATTTCATATCTACCCACTGGCAGAATGTACTCCACAGACCTACTCTTTGGTGACCGCATTACAAGAACACAGCAACAGCACAAAATATATTCACAAATATTTCAACTTACGTAAAGGATTGTGGCCAACAATTTCTGCATTCCTTATTATAATGCACTGCTGATATGATGCGAGCTTCCTTTTAAAAGTATATGGCAACAGGTTTAATCGATTAGCAAGCTAACTAGTGACTAACTAAACCAAGCTATTCAACAGCCAAGCACATAACCAAGCCAGCACACAAAAATCAGTTTACTTGTAGGGAATCTTGACAACCAATTTGTTCAGTTATTTAAATAAATGATCTGAAAAAGACCTTTGGGGCAAACAGTTCCATCCTAAATCGGGTCTGCTTTATTCACAGATCCATTGTTTCTTTATTTGGAGCTATATCTGGTAGAACAGTGTAGTTTGTTTACTTTCTTACTTTCTTCCATCTTCACAAACTGCTTCTCCAGTTCAGGGTGCTGTGACCTCTGGCAGCACAGAGTGTGAAGCCGCGTAAAGCGTGGGACTCGAGCCAGTGCATCGCAAGGCAGTTTGCTCAGTTAAGTGGTTCCTTTTCTAGTTTATATGTCGCACTGTTCTGTCTGTGAGCAAGTCCTTACATTTACCTTCAGCACAGCTTTAGCCTTTCAGAACCATAATCTCAAATCAAACTGTTACTGTAAAAAATAATCCAGATTTTACATTATGCTAAGGTTAATGTTCAACTGAATAAATCCTTTCAGTTAATACATTGTTTGTCTCTTAAGCGATTTCTTCGCAGTGGCCCAGAAAAATACCACCTTCCTAAATTCCTGTTCATGTGACTTCTCATTTCGTTGTTCTTTCCGGAAAGTATAGGCCACGTTGACTGACTTCTCACCTGATCAATAAACTCCTTGATAACTGCAGGCCACTGCATAGCCAGACCTTTGCGCTCAGCTGCCTTTCTGTCGGCTGTGGGTCTCTGTTTCGGGTCTCACCAACTTATGGACATAGGAAAATCAACAAGGGATGGACTGAAATGGAAAAGTCAGCTCCAGATTTTTTCAGAATGCATCAGTGTAGAAAAAAACCCAATTCAGTGCATTAACAGAACAAGGCAAGCGCAGAATTCAAACACAGCGAATCCAACATTAGCAACAGAGACAGAAATGCTAAGTAGAGATTTAATAAAAATACGCAACTCTCAGAACAGAAAACTATCATGGATCTGTGCTAATAAAAATAAGTAACTAGGATATGTTCTGTGCCTTCTATGTGAAAAAACTAAAATATTAAACCAAAGCACAAAAAAATGTAAAATTCATAGTTGCTGAGGGATGGCTTCGTATGCATGCATTCACAAAGTATAACACTTGCATTTTTGGATGCTGTATATTTTCTTTATATAAATTTAATTTTATGCTATACAACTAGTAAACTGCATGTCTCAGTGCCTCCTAATATATTTGGGAACATTTCACAATGCGCAATAAGTACATGTCGTGCAGTGATGTATTTGTATTTCTGTTCACAGTCATTCCTCCAAGGCGCCCATGTGCAGCAGTTGTTATTGATGTCATTTAAACGTAGAGGAGCGACTTGAACCAGTATGTGAAAAACAGAGGTATATTCCCTATAATTAAATCATAATGCTGAGGAACAGGTTGCTGCAGCACGCTGCCAGAATCGGCACCAGATCGTGGCCAGTTCCATTCTGGGCTAAAGTATCAGCTAGCAGTGAGTGGGAGTCAAGTCGCAGCAGTTGCCTCCATGCCTCCTGGCAGGTACAGGACATAGCAGCCAGCTCAGCAGTGGGACATAACTGTCAACAACAAATCTGGAGTGATAATGAGGAATAATGTCATAAAGAAATACAGGATCACCAGGAGAAGCACAGACGGGGTCTAAACAGAGAAGAAGGAGTAAGGGCAGGAATGGTGGGTTAGACCAGGATGTCAAATTTGACAGATAGAAAGAGGGAAGAAGTACCAGGGTAAACTGGGTGGTACTTGTGATCTATCATAAGCTTCACTACCTTCAAGTGTAGCTGTAACTGGGGGGGGTTGTGGTACACCCAAGACCCACTGTGCTTCAAACAGAGACGATTAGTCAATACATGCCTCGCTGAACATCCACTATTCATATCTTGCTGGCTCCGGTCCAGTTCACTCTGAACTGTCCCGCCTACTGGGGACTCATTGGCTGCACATTAAAGGCCACTCTGCCAGAGCCTTGAAAGAGACTTGGAAATACCACGAAATACCTACAATACCCCAGTAACCCCGGACCCAGTCCCGTGACGAAACTGCGTGGCTTTATCTTGCCTAATGGAGACACATGCTCGCATGTATGCCGTCTGTGTTACGTACAAATTCCTGGTCACAGTCCAAACATGTTCCCCCAAGGTCAGTGAACATGGCCTAAAAAACACAGCACAGCACAGAACATTGCAGCGGCTTACATGATACTGGGGCATCGGAAAGGAAACCATTGCATAACCATTCCACTTTTATAACCATATGACTATGTCCCTTGCTTGCGTGCATGCACACACACACACACACACACACACACACACACACACACACACACACACACACACACACACACACACACACACTCTCTCCCCCTCCCTCTCACTCTCTCCCATGGTGCTTAATCTCTGCGCTCTCCCTGAGAGCAGGCCAGTGTGCTCTGGAGCGTGTGAGGACTCCTTAATGCATGGGGGGACAGTCTGTCACCAGGGAGGGAGGCAGGCGCAGGGAGCCGCAGAGAATTACAATGAGCCGAGGGGCAAAGGCAGCCACTGAAAGAGAAGCGCATTTAGACACATGGGCCAAGATATTCTAATGAGCGATGGAGGGAAGAATAAGGACAGAGAGAAAAACAAGTGGGGAAATGTTTGTACATAAATTTGCAAAGAATACGGGGCAAAAGATGGAAAGAGCAAAGCAGAGAGGGCCTGTGCTTGGTAATGGACGCGACCCTGTTGAGATGCTGAGGACACAAGCTTCATCGCTACTGTCAATTACATCAGTCCCATCCGTCATCCTTCCTTTCACCAAAACCATTCATCTGTTGTTGTAATCGGTTCCATCTACAAATTCATCCATCTGTCCCATCAACCTTATGAGTTTTATCCATTAGTCCGGTCCAACACGAGCATTATTTCCCTGACTGCTATCCCTGTTTACCACCGCTCATTTGGAAAATGATATTTTCTTCCGCTTTTTATTCGCCAACTGTAGGTTTAATCTGTGTTTTTTTCCCACTTGGTGAGCTGTAGAGTCGAGAAGGAGAACATTTTCAAACACATGCGGCATAACAAATTCTGATCTCACCCTCTCTGCCCCAAAAACACCAGGATAAAGAGAACACCAAGTAAACTGTGTTTCTGGCAGCACATCTCTTCCGTCCTCGCTCTCCTCCAAAACACAAGCCCTGGACGACATGTGCGGTTCTGTGTCCAGAACTGTCGCCTCGGTTCGGGTTCGGGCTTTGTCACCGGTACATGTGACATGGCATCCCTGTGGGTTGAGGAACAAGACAGCTTCATGTGTGGCTGTCTCCAAACCATTTCAGGACAGCCTTCCCCTATTGGTATGCTGCCATTACCCATAATCCCCCTGCGCCAAACTGAACACTAAGCGGACAGAAGCTTTATCGTTTTTACCTGGCACTTAGACAGCAACAAAAGTGAAAATGTGAACCAGACAGGATGATAATGTTGCTATAATTTAATCGGGGAACAGGAAAATTCAGTTAAAGCGCGACGGGATATAATTTTGGCTTGGCTACATCCCCTTTGTCTGGCCATTTTGCTGTCCGCCTGGTCAGCTGCATGTCTGTTCTTTCCTTCTGTTTCAATTTTAGTTAAACAGCATCAACACACTTCTTCTGGAAGAAAGCAAAGAACAAAGGAAAAGAGACACACGGGAAAGCTAACAGAACCTGCCACCATGGAGACATAAGGAGATGCCAAGGTTTCTTCACTGTCTGTCTTTGTCTGTGTTGCTCCTTCTCTCTTTCCCACAGATCCAAACTGATGTGCATCAGCTCTGTGTAAAAAAACAGGCCAGAGAACACTAGTCCCCCTGTGTGGCCAGACGGGGCTCAGCTGCTTGGCCTCCAAAACACTCTCTGGACTTCTACTCTGGTGTTTAGGCCTGCCCAGCTCACTCAGTGTTAGGGGCAGTCCATTACTGACTCAGTAATACCGGCCCAATCTACTATTTACTCACTATATCCAACCAAATACTTGCTCAGCGGTTCCCACTCCGGTACTGACTCACTACTCTCAAACAAAATCCATCAACTCTGCAAAATCCAGCCATTATTTTGTCAACACTTCCTTCTCCAATTACTATGGTAGTACTGCCCACTAAAATCGATCACTGACTCACTAATATCCAACCCATTACAGGCTCAGAACTACTAATCCCAAGTGAACTAAGCAGCATTCAGTTCAGTACTGGATGAGCAATACCAACTCCAGTTTGTCACTAACTCTTTTTTTACCCAGCCTACTATTGGCCTTGTAGTACCATCTCCACTCCATCATCAACCCAGTAATGGTCAGTTCATGACAGACTCATTACTAGCTTAACACTACCACGCCGAGTCTATCTCTCACACGGTCCTACCCAATCCATTATTGGGTTATTAACAAGAGGCACACAGGACAATACAGCACCGGACACTTCACTTCTAAAAGAAAAATACCAATGAAAATCCCATTAAACTCATTCTTGTCACATGTAAATAAATATATTTATTCCACTATTTCGATTCACTTGCACCCAGTTATATCCGCTTAATTCCATTCAAAATCAGGCCATAATGAAACCAGTTGTGATTTGGTAGATATTCTTATGTCTGAGCACTCCCCGGTCCATCGCAGGCTCGGTACTATCAAGCCCAGTCCATATTAGGCCTGCACGCTGCTGACAGTGCAAACCCCTGTCCATCACCAGTCAAGCTCATCAGTCTATAACAAAATAAGTCCAGAACAAAATAAGCAAGAGGTACGCCTACATTAAATATCTATCCATTCAACATCAGTGACCTCTTATCCAATGCAGGGTCTGCACCCTAACCTGGAAGCCTAGGGTATGAGGCAAGATACACCCAGGGCAAAACACCAGTTCAACATGAGACTCTAGGCTCTCACACAGCCTTTAAAGATACACAGCATTTAAAGATAATTTAGAGCTACCAATTTATCCAAAATACACATCTTTGGACTGTGGAAAATAACATAAACATTGAAAGGAAACTGGCCCAAACACAGACTGAGCCAATTTTAAACTCACGCCCAAACACATGGTACAGCAGATAAGGAGCATCAACGTTACTTGTTACCAGGGTTAGTCGAAAGAAATAAAAACAAAAAAGTCAAAACAGAACAAATTTATATTAACCTAAATTTACAGAACCATTGCTGAGTATAGGATGGATCAGTATTTGCAGCCTCTTCTCTAATGTACAGCTCAGGTCAGTGTAGGTCTCAGGAAGCAGCGCTTGAGTGAGAGACACCTGATAAATAACCATATTGACTGAATAGTCCATTTGGACCAGGAGATGCACTGTAATGACGTATAAAGTAACAATGGACTCTTCTTTCACTTCAGTTCTCAAACAAACATATTGATTCCAAACCCATCACACTCATTCGCACCCCATACAACTATTTGAGTTCACCTGCAACTGGTCACATTCATCCATTTCCATTCAAAACCAGTGCATAAGAAATAAGGAAAGCTTGTACTCTTTGGGTGGATACTTTAATGTCTGCATAAAGCCTTTTTATGTCAAGTTACTTCAAAAGACCTTTCTCATAGCACTGTTTGCTCTCACTGGAGCTCATTTTACCACATCAGTGGGATCAGTCCTTTTGGCCCATTTTGGTACACCCACAAGGAGCACCTTTAAACAGCTTCTATGCTGATGCTGTGTTACTCACAGTGCAATAAGCTTGCACGTTTCTTCCATGTTTTCCTTTGGGTGCTCTGGTTTCCTCCCATCATCCAAAGACGTGTTTCTGGTGAGCTTAGTGTATGTTTGTCTGCATGTGGGCCACATTGCATTGGTGTAGGGATGAATGAAGAACTGCACGGAGTGACCTCTACTGCTGTATATTTAACAATTTAGTCCACCATGGGCCAAGATGACAGCCAAAGTACTAAGCAGCAACCACTGTATATTACTTTGGGAAAAAGTTGCGTGTTTCTCTCGAGCTCACTCAGCCATTCAAAACGTCTTTAACAAAGTGATCTACCTTTTTCTGTTTTCTTGTTAAACCGCAACGTAAATTCACTTTTTGAATAGAGGCCGTTTATTCTCACATAATTGACAACAAACTGTATCCCAATGACATGGTTGAGACCTGAAGTCCTCGCTCCATACATGGGGCCATCTTAAGTGTCCTCCCTGTATGCTGCTGTGGCATAGTGATGATCATAAAACTAATTTTTAAGAAATCATTATACATCACTTTGGAGATAAACATCTACTAACTGAATAAATGTAAATTTAATAACCATTTATCCTGAGCAGTGTTGCAGCAGTCCAGAGCTTATCCTGAAAGCAAAGGCTGTTAGGCTGAGAAACTTCCCCTGGATGAGAGGCCAATTCATTGGGGATTGAAGAGTAATAAAATAATAATAGCAGCAATAATAACTTACGCGTTATTAGGTGTAGATCTGAGCTCCACTTTCTTGGTCACTGCAGCGGGGGCCCTCGACCAAGAAGAGCCTGTCTCACCACGAGACCAAGTGTTTCCATCATGCTGCTGTCGCTTGTTGAAAAACCTTTTCAGATACTCTTCTCCACCGAAACAGCTGCAGCCATCAAGTGTTTTCCTGGGACCTGCGTGCACAGTCCGCACCCAGTCTCAGGTTCGCTGCCCTATTTAGCCCAGCATACTAGAGGCCCACTAACTTTGACCCGAACTGTAGGAGAGCTGCATAAGCTCCCAAATCAATCATTTCCTATTCCAGGCCCTGGCAGATGGAGTTCCACCCTTCTGAAAGATCAGTTCTCTTCCCTGTGGAATGTGTGTGCCTATGTGTCATCGCGCCTGAGTATGTATGTCTGCATATGAACGCGTCCATGAACGAGAACAAGTGTGTAGTTGCACGTATGTCAGCGTGCCCACAGCTGGTTCTGTGTAAATTTCCATGCTTTAAGTGAGTGAGTTTGTGTTATCGTGAATGAGTGTATTTGTGTGCGTGTATGTGTGTGTTTGAGAGGGAGGGAGGTAGAAAGAAAATATAATGTCAACAGCTGGCTGCTAAGCAAACGTACGAGAGACCACTTGAGCAGAAGAGGCCATCCTATAAAAATGCTTTAAAAAGCCTTTTGTTTTAAAGGTGTCACTTTAAAACCAACATATCGCAAGAAGAAAAAGTACAAATACACAGTTTAACAGACAGGCTGTGGATGAAGGGTGTTGGACCTTTGAGTGAAAGCAGATAGTGTTGTGACCTCCAGACGGGTGACAGGCAGAGAAAGGCCACCACCGGCAAGGGCACTGGGCAGCCAATCCCAGGCCGGGAACAAACATAGCTGGCCAATCATAAGCGAGCAAGGCCACGTTTTTTCCGCATGAATAGAAGGTGGCCTAACCAGAAGCTACAGTTACAAAATCTTGGCACCTCAATATTATTTAACATGATTTGTTACTCGGCTTACATGGTCTACAACACTGGTGCACAACTCCTCAGGTGTTACTAGGCCATCTTGGTTTTTCTTAGTTTCAGCTGAAGTAGTTAAATGTTTAATTCGCACGACTACGGAGTTCAGCGGTCAGGCTCGGAATTAATATATTTCAGGCCTGCAGGACTCAGAACCATGGCAGTTGCAGTTTTACACATCTAATGTAAAATGAGGCCTCAACAACAAACAGGCGACTAGTATGACCCAACGCTTGTACCAAGCATTTGGACTACAAAACATAAATATTTACATAAATGTAAATATTTTCATCCATTTGCCAGATGATTGAGATTTCAGGTGCGAATGATAAAAAAAAAAAAAGAGACCGTAATAAGAATCTTAAAACAGATGTAGCATCATAATAATCCACAATACGAAGGACAATGAAAAATAAGAGTCCAGAGGTGATATCTAGTGAAGCTGTGTTGTGAATCGGTGTTACTCACAGGTTTCTAAACAAAATACACACAATATACACTGTGAAGCACTGACTCACTACTGTGTCCCATATGGGATGACAGGGAGCGATTAAACCCACTGGTGCGTACACATACGGCATTCATACGCACACAGCGTATACATTACAGACATCAATCCGCAAGGCCAAATTACAGTTAGACACTTCATTGCTATTTTTTATATTCTACTAATTGTGATCGCACATCTTGCTGTAAGGTGTAGATGCAGTTTTTATCTTATTGTGTCTAAATATAATATGAATAAGGCTTCGGAAAAAAATATATGAATTGTCTCTGAGTGGTGACGTATGCGCATTATGACAGCTGTCCCATTAACCTTACTATAATATTTTTGGGCCCTGACATTTGGTTGCAATGTCTAAGGACAAACACCCCATCTGCTGTGAGTTAACGAAAAATAAAGAAAAATTAAATGAAAAATAAAACATAGCATTCTGTCTTTGCTGTTAATATACGTAGAAGGCCTTGCAAAATTGTTCATACCCTTGACAAAATCATGCATTTTAGCCGTTTAACAAAATGATGGTTTAATTTTTCTTTCCATGTGATATTCAGATTCAATATAAAAACAATCAAAAAGAATTTGAATGTCAATGTGAGAATGGGCCAACAAAAAATTTTTAAAGAAGGAAAAAGCAAAATATGCATGTTTGTATTAGTGTCTAGGCAATTTCCTAGTTGCTAATTTTAAGTCAGGTAGATAAAATTGTCTTAGTGAGCCAACCAGTTAACTGACTGACCTGTGCTGATCTTCAGTAATAGTGGTTCACAATAAACAATCACGGACTTTAGGATGAAAACACCTGCATTTGTGAGAATCCTCAATCAAGTAATGAAATCTGGAGCAAAGCAGTCATCAAGTCCACTGTTAATGCAAGTCAGAGATCCAGCATTCACCACAGTCTACACCAGCATCAAAAAAGGAAGTAGTATCATACAACTGAAACACTGACAACCTAAACCAAGCCATCCCTCCAACCTGAGCACTCGGGTAAGAAGAAAACTGGTAGGAGATGCCACACTGAGGCCAACATCAGCTTTGAAAAAGCTGCAGAGCTCAATGGCTGCAGTAGGAGAGAATGTGCATCAGTCAACCATTTCCAGAGCACTTCATAAAAGCAGCCTGTAGGCAGGGAGGCAAGCAGGAAGCCATTGATTAAAACAACTATGTCAAAGCTTGCCTACAGTTTTCAACAAAGCACCTGAGGGATCTGGCAAAAAACTGACAGAAGGTACTATGGTCAGAAGAAACAAAAATAGAACTTTTGGAATTCATGTTAAGCATTATGTTGATACACATCACATCACCCAGGTAACACCAGCCCTACGGTAAAACAGGGGATGGCAGCATCATGCTGTGGGGTTGCTTTTCCTCAGCGTGAATTGGAAGGCTTGTAAAGAATGAAGGAATAAATGAACAGTTCAAAATAAGGCAACTACCAGAGTGAAACCTGCTACAGTCTACTAAAATTGGAGCAACACTTTTCACCTTTCAGCAGGACAATGACCCTAAAAACAAGGTAAACTACCCTGGAGTGGCTTCAGAAGAACAAAGGTCATGTGCAAGAGTTACCCAGTCAAAGTCCTCATTTGAATCCAGTTGAGAATCTATAGCAGGTTTTGAAAACTGCAGTCCAAAGGGTTATTCAAGCAGCTTGAGAGAACTTGAACAGATCTGCCAACAAAAATGGGCAAAACCTGCTCCAAACCACCATCAGAACCTGACAGACACAAACAAACTTCATGCTAAAATTGCTGCCAGCGATTGCATTAAATATTGAGTACAGTGGTTTGAAAACTTATGCAAGCTGAATATTTCAGTATTTTCTTCTTCAAAAAATATCTTGTAATGAACCACTATTCTATTCACCACTACTTTAGCTGAATATTGGATGTGTACTCAGTTGAGGAATCATTACCCTGCAACTGATGCAAATTCTGTTATACGTTGACTCAATGTTTCCTGCCTCAAACACCACAGCACAGAAAGCTTTTTCTATGCAATACTTTTATATTAACCCATTTCTGGCAGTTTACCCCGAATATTACTGGACAGCTACAGTACATCCCTGCTGATCTTTTCATTGCTAGCAAATGGGTGATGTAACTGACTAACTACTTCTGTTCTTGTTAGGCAGCCTGGTGGCACGGTGTGTAACACTGCTGACTTACAACACCTGGGCTGTTCAGCTTTGGAGTTTTTCAGGCTCTTACCCTGTCAGCGAGGGTTTGCTCTGCACAGGTAAACACAGGTAGACCACAGGATACGCAACCTTGGTATGCACATTTTTGCGATAACATAGCTAATATTTTAATACCAGCACTCTGTTTGCACAGTAGATGCCTCACTGTAATGCAGAGCCATAGCGCAGTACCAGAAAATTGTCTGCAAGAAATCAAGAAATTGTCCATAGTGTGAGCCTGTCTGAGTGACTGTGTTGGTCAGGAGCAGTTTTATGGGTTCGTGCTAAGACATTCTGACTCTGAACCACCGCAACCGTGACAGCAGTTAGTGATGATGGACATTTTTGTTAAATAAAGATTAAGGAAGAAATATCACTAAATACTGACCTAAAGTTGAAACTTGTTAACCAATGTTGTCAAGCACATTTTGGAGAAATGTGAACAGTTTACACAGTTTGAATGATGGGAGTTAACACGCCAGTTGTTTGAGAATTGCTGACAATTATTGGAGAATGTGCAAGAAAATCCTGTTTTTTAACACTAGCGAGTGTCTCCAGACACTCTTTTGCTAAAGCTGCGAGGAAACATAATAAAGCCATTTAAAAAAACAGTCTCTGGTGACTACTCATGGTACATTTAAACTAATGCTCACGACTGCTCCTTGTGGCCCAATGGCCTGAGCAAGAAAAAAAAAAAAACAAGAACGTAAAGGAACGCATACGGACACACTGGGTCGGGACACAGACAGACAAAGCGACATGATGTGCTTTTAAAAATCCACACACATATACAGAGAAATTTAAAAATAGCCCTGACATATATGTGTGGGACACAGGTGCCACTGAACTCAAAAACTGTCCCTGCTTTTGGCCTTGACTCAGCCACGGCAGCTGTACATAGAGAGAAGTGGGGGCAGGGAATAACAGGGGAGGGCCAGCAGAAATGGAGGGGCCGAAGTGGGGAAATTGTAAGAAACATAACATTGCATGATGCAGAAGGAGCACAGGTAAGGAAGTGGGGTGAGGAATAGTTTCATAAGCAGAGATAAATTATTATTATTATTATTATTATTATTATTATTATTATTAATGGGAAAGAAACCAGAAAGACAGAGTATATGAGTGCCAGAACACACACACGCAGAATCGCTGACCACAATCTGTACTGTCACTCAAACAGCCCTGCACAGCATATTTCCAACAAAAGCATCTGGTGAACATCACACACCTGTATACACCTGGCTGTATCGTGACCACTTTTACACTTTATTCTTGGTGACACAGCAGCATAGTGAGTGGCACTGCCACCTCATAGTGCCTGCATTGTTCAGGTGTGGGTTTGAATCCCTCTCAGTCTGGGTGTAGCTTGCATGTTCTCCTTGTGTCTGTGTGGGTTTCCTCCAGTCCACAGACATGTGTTTCGGTTAACCTGGCCATACTAAGGGAACAGGTGTTTCACCCATACAGGGCGTAGTTTCATAGCCTGACTTCCAGTGATGCTGGGAGAGGCTCTGGACCGCCACAACCCTGACCGGAATACAGCAGTTTTGAGAAACAAACAGATTTTATTCCTTCTGCATGATTTTATTCTGCTGTTCGCGTTTGGCCTTTTTGTCTAGAAAGTCTGTTTCCCTGTCTGTTCAGAAGTGTGAACAGTTGCATAACGGTTATTATCACGGATCAAACAACACCATAAATAAATTCTACCTCTTTGACAGAACGTGTGTAGATGGACTGAGGCAGGCGGCTTGCAAGAGCATGTAAAGTGTGGTAAGTTGATACAGAGGTACCATGCTGGACCGGTAAAAACCTCCTCAAGGCACAGAACCGCGCTCGGAAGGAGGCGCCTAAACAGCCTAAAAATAAACATTCTCAGAACGGCATCTCTGCAGCCCAACCCGTCCGTGTGCGCGTACGTGAGAGCGTGTGCGCGCTTCAGTCCTGGACCGCGGCGTTGACAGTTTTGCGGTCAAGCGCTTGCGTGGCTCTTGTTCCCTTGCGTGTCCGTTTAAAAAAAAAAAAAACGTGTCTTAATAAAACTTAATAAAATTCGTCAGATGCAGATGTCGGTGTGGTCCAGGCCACTGAGGGCGGCCGGGGGGCGCCGGTGAGTCAGCCGTTCCGGCGTCACGCCTCCGTTTGACATTGACACACGCGTCAACTGGCACAACGTTTACGCCCGTTTGCCTCAACAACACGCGGTCGTGGGGGGAATCAAAACGTTTCTCTTCGCATTAAAACGTCTGCGAAAAATGCAGTTCGTGCAGCGGAGCGAGAAAAAGCGCCGTCTTGTTGCACGGAGACGTTCAGCGGACAACGAGCCCGTCCGCTGCGGCTCCGTCCCGCGTCTTTACCATGTTTTTCTACTGCTGTAACTGTTGGTACCGCGGTAAAGCAAACAAAGGCTGCAAGTGCGGGCAGCACATGTCCTCCTGGCTCCGCGGTAAACACGAAAGGCTGTGACCGGGTTTCGGCACGAAACTCACCGCTGCTTTTATTACCTTGGGCTCAAGACCCAATTCATGGTAAAGAAATATTTTTTTTTAAATCCTAAGAAACACATGCCCTTTGTACACAAACAAACAGCTGAACTGGGTGTTACGGACCACGTCTACTGAAAGAAAAACGGTAATAATAATAATAATAATAATAATAATAATAATAATAATAATAATCTCTAGTTTGATCGACATTAATTCACAACAGGTCATTCCACCATAGTAGGCATCTCCCAAAAACATGCAACGTGTTATAATAAAAAAAACCCACTTGTCCGTGGAAACACGAATCATGAAAATGAAACATTGCTGTTCGAGCTGCATTCGTCTCAGCAGTTTGAGTGCACTTGTATTTTCTGCATTAAAAAATGTAAACCTGATCACCGATCCCCTGAATCCGGCGCTACACTTGCATGCAGAATGACCGTAAAACGGTTCTAGACGCACGGTGGGAAAATGCACATCTGCTGCTTTACGTACCTTGAGTTTAGAAAAGGGAAAAAAAAATTGTGAAATGACACAGCTGTGGGGGAGAAGCTGCTGTTTTTTCTTCTTCTTCTTCTTCTCTCCGGGGTTTCGCTTCTTTCTCTCCGTTCCTTTCTTCCCCCTCAGACCGCCGTCTCCGCTCCTCTCCGCTCTGCAGCCGCGGCAGCGAGGAAGAAAAAAAAAAAAAAAAAAAAACAGAAACGCCAACTGAAAATATGGAGCCGTCAATCAAAACGCCGCGGGGGGTGGAAGGGGGTGGAGAGTTGCTTTAAAGAGCTTCTCGAAAAGGGAAGCAGGGTGAGGGGGGGGGAACCGAACCCCGCCCGAACCACCGTCGTGACAAGGGATCCGAACCGCTCTTTGACTCCTACCGTCTCGGCGCCGCGCGCTGTTATTTAATGTTTAAAAGGCGGGACTCGACCCCACCATTGCGCGTCCTCCCCCCTCCCCCCAGCAGCCGTGCGCCCGGTTGGTAGGAGCTCGTCGTGGGGTGGGGGGCGCGACCAAAACACACTCGCATTCCATGATGGGGAGTGTTATGGAGGGTCCGGGTGCACGCGCACGAATATGGCGGTGTGTGTGTGTGTGTTGGGGGGGGGTCGTGCAAGGCTTACGTTAGACGATAACGACGGTGTGTTGACGGTGCACGATGTTTACTGTACCCAACACTGTACGTCACCTTGGACTGAGGTGTCAGCAAAATACCATCTAATAATAATAGTAATAATAATAGTTTGTGACGTTGTGCACAATTTTTGGAACCCACTGAACCATCGTGCAGAAAGACGCCACAGTGACACTAACACTGCTCACTTCAGCTCCCCTTCCTCATATTTTAAGTTTTATTCTGAAATGATCATTCCGATTTTTGGCTTCCAAACCCTGCAACGCACACGTGCATGCAGCGACCC
Source organism: Heterotis niloticus (assembly GCA_018136845.1). Taxonomy (NCBI): domain Eukaryota; kingdom Metazoa; phylum Chordata; class Actinopteri; order Osteoglossiformes; family Osteoglossidae; genus Heterotis; species Heterotis niloticus. The sequence continues at coordinate 16,600,120 of CM030902.1, forward strand.
TCGTGGCCCCTCCCAGAGTGGACATTTTATATAAGACATTAAATAAATACCTTTATCGCGATGTGGTAATGTTTAACATTAAAAAAAAAAAAAAAGACCAAAAAATGTGTGACATTTGCACACATGGGTGGGCAGGGCTGAAATCAAACAGTGTTCTTTTGTGCAGAAATAATGCACTCACAAGCAAGGTTTCAGAACGGAAAATGTGTGGGGGTTGATAAGAAAATTATTTCAGGGTGTATTTTAAGATTTGGCACAATAAACAGGCATCTGCTGGTGTATTTAGGGGGGAAAGGTAGTATAAATAAAGGATACCACTAACACAGGAATTCCATGAAGGAGAGAAATTGGCACTGTGAATAAAACAGGAGATGGCGAAAAAAAAACCCTCTTATCTGATATTTACACACGTGTTGTTTTTCCTATTTTACCTTAAAAATGTACATGCATAGCACACCAGTTTTCACCTTTGTGGTTGTACATATGGGGTGTGGACGAAATATACAGCACATAGAAACAACACATAGAAAAGGAGTTTAGTTTTTAAGTTATTAAATCACAATTGCAAACTATTCGCGAAGATGAGTCATATTAGGCTGCTTGTAAGTTAGCCATGTATGCTGCTGTAAAAGAGGCCACAGAGACTCAATAGCTGGTTCCCAAATTGTAGGTACATCAGTCACAAAAAGCACAACAATTACTTAAAGTGTAAAGGGGAACAGGCTGAATAATATTGACTGCATATGGCAAATGCGACAAAGAAGGACAGCGGTCACCAGCCGAAGCTCACAGGCAGGGATAGGCGGACGCATCACAGAAAAGCTGCTAAATGCTAGATCCCTCAAAAGTCACCACAGGACTGAATCACCACCTCTGTGACATAAACTCAAAAACTGTGCATTTGTGAGTTGAAGAAAGCTGGAATTTATGGCAAGGTTGTCATTGGGAATCCTCTTGTAACCAAGGCCAATGCACAAATCATATAACCTGGTACATGGAGTGCAGAACCAGCATCCTTTATCAAAGTAATGTGGTGTAGTCTCTGTGGCCTGGAACCTATGATTGCCTGCTGACACTGAACAGATCAGCAGCCATTGGTTGGGGTGTGAGTGGTCAGACACTGGGTTTATCTATACGTGTGTTTGTGGAGGGTGGGGGGGAAGCCATGAATCCTTAGTCTTCCAGAAGCTTGGACTTTAAATTTAGATGAACCATCTTTCACTTTATTTCCTACATCCAGTCAGGTTTAAGATTAAGAAAGCGAAAGGAAACAATTGTGCATGGTGAAGGGTCTGTATTGGTACTGACAGTTGCATCATGGAGGTCTTTTGGTCTCATGTTTGCTCTGCATGGTTGTATAACAGCTACGGAATATGGGGGCATTTTACAGGACCTGGTGCCCTTTATGTCATATCACTGTCGTGCATCTTTGGACTCGTTGCATGTATATATGTACACTGTATAGACAAAAGTATTGGGACACCTGACCATTACACCAACAGGGACTTTTAATGACATTACATTCAAATACATAGACTTTAGTATGGAGTTGGTCCCCCCTTTGCAGCGATAACAGCTTCCACTCTTCTTGGAAGGCTTTCCACAAGATTTTGGAGTGTTTCTGTGGGAATTTGTGCCGTTCATTCAGTAGAGCATTTATGAGGTCAAACACTGATGTTGGATGAGAAGGCCTGGCTCGCAATTTCTGTTCCAGTTCATCCCAAAGGTGTTCGATGGGGTTGAGGTCAGGGCTCTGTGCGGACCAGTCAAGTTCTTCCACTTAACTCATCCAACCATGTCTTTATGGACCTTGCTTCCCACACTGGGGCACAGTCATGCTGGAATAGAAAAGGGCCTTCCCCAAACTGTTTCCACAAAGTTAGAAGCATAGCGTTGTCCAAAATGTCTTGGTATGCTGAAGCATTAAGTTTGCCCTTTGCTGGAAGTAAGGGGCCCAGCCCAAACCCTGAAAAACATCCCCACACCGTTATCCCTCCTCCACCAAACTTCACAGTTGGCACAATGCAGTCAGGCAGGTAACGTTCTCCCAGCATCCGCCAAACCCAGACTCACCCATCTGACTGTCAAACAGAGAAGCGTGATTCGTCACTCCATAGAACATGTTTCCACTGCTCCACAGTCCAGTGGAGGTGTGCTTTACACCATTCCATCCGACGCTTGGCAGTGGACTTGGTTATGTGAGGCTTGCATGCAGCTGCTTGGCCATGGAAACTCATTCCATGAAGCTCCCATTAATGTCAATGGAAGTTTGGAACTCTTCAGTTATGGAATCAGCAGAGTGCTGGCAACTTTTACGCACCATGCACCCTAGCAGTCGTTGACCCCACTGTGAATTTACGTGGTTTTCCGCTTTGCGGCTGAGTTGCTGTTGTTCCTAAACGCAGTTACAGTTGACCGTGGAATATCCAGCAGGGATGAAATTTCACGAACCATCTTATTGCAAAGGTGGCATCCTATCACAGTACCACGTTTTAAGTCACTGAGCTCTTCAGAATGACCCATTTTGTTTCACAAATGTTTGTAAATGGAGACTGCATGGCTAGGTGCTTGATTTTACACACTTGTGGCAATGGGTCTGATCGAAACACCTGAATTCAATTTTTAAGAGGTGTGTCCCAATACTTTTGTCCATATGGTGTACGTTGTGTTATCTTCTGTGAGCCACTGGGCACCAAAGCCAAATTCCCTGTATGTGTGAACATACTTGCCCAAATAAATCTGACCCTGATTCTGATTCTATGGTGCAAACACTGTACTTTTATGATGTTCCCATGTTCCAGGAGGATAAGGCCTCCATACACACTCTCAAAGACACTTAAGAGTGGTTCCACGAACCTCAGCATGATGTCAAAGTTCTTCCATGACCCCCCAGAATCACCAGATCTAAACATCACTGAACCTTTATGGGAAGTTCTGGAGCAGAGACCACAAAGTAAATTTCCACCTCCTTCTCCACCTCTTTCTTCCTGAAGAATGGAGTGAGATCCCTCTTCACACAGTTCAAGATGTGTATGACAACATTATGAGAATGAATGAACCTGTTCTGAAGGCAAATGTTGGTCCAGCTTCTTATTAGGCTCTGGTTATCACCATATTGGCATAGAGGACTCTGGAGGTCTCTTGTTGATCATCTATACCCCAGGAGTGGTGTTGGGGTCTAGCTAACTATATTGTTTGTTACTAGGACTCTACAATCCATCATCTAATCTTCACAAAATGTCAGTAGTAGATGGATCTTACCTTAACTTTTCACTTTGCCAATATTTATTCCTCTGAAAACAAATCACCGTGCAGAATTGAGCAAGAGCCCCCTGTGATTCAGAAGCTCGACCTCCTGCTTTCTCTCCGTGAGGCTTCACTCCAAACCCTTCTGACCCTTTTCAACCAGGACTTTCAGTCCACTGCGAGAAATCAAATGCGCTGGTCAATTGCAGTGATTTAGCTGCGGGTCAGTGTGTGCGCCCCGCTGATGGGCCTTTCCATCAACGTCACTTTCTCCATAGTCACTCTTCCCCGTCGCTATGGCAGCAAGATTTAGGCCTCGCAACACCTCGCCTACAGTCTGCTCACACTTGGGTTAGTTTAAGTGCTCTCCCTAATTAGAATGTCTAGTGGCTCATTTTAATCCGCTGTATAATTCCTATAGGAACAAACCCACGCCACTCGACCGCAACCGCGCTGCTATACGATCCGTTTCTAAGCAGCTTCTTGCCCTGATGTTGCTACATACCATACCTTCGCATGAAGCCTCAACATTTAAATATTAATCTCTGCTAAATGCTGTAACTCTTCACCTGTGAACCGCTTTTTCTGTATGCATCCCTGTTACCGTAGTGCAGTTATTACAGCGTGTCTGCACAGGGTGACTAAAAAAATACTTTCATAAATGTATTAATAACCAAGTATTATACGGTACAAACACATAAAGTAATTTGAACCAGTTTCCAAACTTTCGCTCACTTTTTTCTTCATTCGACCAAAGCTCAACGTGATTCATGTTCATATGATGCTTAGTTACTGAATAATACATTTATTAGTGTCATTAAATTTATTATTAAATTATTTTTTAATCACCCTGCTGTGACTCCCTTAAAAAGTCCATCAGTGAAGACGTTCAAGCCAGAAATCATAGTGGAGAAATTATAAAATGAACAATTTCCCTTAAACTTATTATTTGACTGAGCAGAGATTCAGGGACTGAAAGGCTTCACAAAGGTACAAGGCAAAGGATTGAGAAGAATAAAGAAGATGAGCATGGCTGTGAAGCTCTGCTGTCCGGCACAGACAAAGGGACACGAGGAGGAAAAGGAAGATGTTGTTTGCACCCTGGAACTCGGGTTCTGAGCTGGTGGAGCTGAGAAAGTTCTAGAAGCGACAGGCAGAAGTGCAGCATCTCTGGAAGCTAGGAGACACAGGAGCCCCAAAAAGAAACCATATACACATACACATTGTGTCTATTCCCTTAAATATTCACAGGACGCAGTAAATGTGTGCCGCAAGACTGTTGTTGACATTGATCTCAGCAGCCAACACAATAGCGCGTATTCAGCACAAGCAGGCTGGTAAACTCGTACATGCAACGCAATACACAGCGTGCGATCCTCAAGTACAGGGAATGTCAACAGTTTCACATTTCGTTGATATAAACGGTGAAATCGTGGCAGACCTTTTTCACATTTAATAAAACCTTGAAACAATATATGGTTAGAAAGAATAATGGCTGCTAGGAAGCATAATGAAAAAGCCTTCAGGCTTCAGCTGCGCAACTGTGCACACCCTTTACAATGACTGCTGCAACTGCTGTGATAGAAGCAGTCTAACTGCAAATCACGCTCAGAGGTTATTTCAACTCACTTGGCATTTGACTTGCCAGAATTTATGAGTCTATTGCCAAATATTGACAGAAATGCATTATATCTTGTCTTTTCACAGAAAATTACTATACAAGAATAAAGGAGTGCATGCCCTCTGCTCTTGTCACAGACAAATCAGCTTTTCTTTCTAAGAATAATTTAATACAGACCGTAGCATTGCTTAAGAATAGATATGTTGTAGCTCATAAAAGAAATAGTTATGGCAAATAAACAAATAAGTACGCTGAAGTTATTCTGGGCCCTTGGAAGGATATCTGTTTCCTCATACATTGTTTCTGCTGTGTTTTACCAGAACAAGCCGCACCTGGGTGAATTCGGCTCAGCCTTTCCACCGCAGGAAGTCGCCCAAGCCGTGGTGCACGGAGGTGGGATGTTTATTGTGTTCATCTTTTGTCATCTTGCACGAGGAGCACAAACACTTCCTTCAAACTGTGCCCACTGCTCACAAAAGACTGCCAGCCACCATCCAGCCAGCCACAAAGACGTCACGGAATGTCATCCACATGCTGTATTTTTTTTAGCTCGTGCTGATTTTTAAATGCTATTAAAGGCAGTAAATGCTATTAAAATGGAAAAGGACAGAAAATCCGTGTCTTGGATGTACAACAAAGTTCACTTGTGAAGAAGAGCGTGGGCTGAATGCCGTGTAGTAACTGTGAACAGAACCAAGGCATCTGAAAGGACATTTAGAAATACCAAAAGTGTTAGAGAATTTTAAAAGGAAAATTTAAAAAAAGAACTGCAAAAAACAAATTTACAGAAACCTTGAAAAGATGTTGTGATGTGGCTGATTCAGTTGTCAGCATAGACGCGCTGCAAATGTGGCCTCTACACACAGCTCTGCCGGCACTGTTTGACCTCAACTTTCACTGTTATTTCATTTCTGCTTGCACCATTTCATTTTCACAATAAACTGTTACCCAGTGCTGCCCAACTACATAGTAATGACAGAATTCTACCCTTAAAGTGGTTGCGTCCCCCTCTTCCCATCAGCCCTCTCTCTCTCTCACCAGTTTGGCTTTTTACTTCAAGCATTCAATACCCCTCCTCCTTTACCTGGTCCCTCAATCACACACAGTAGGAACAATTATTATGACCAGTTCACCTGAAACACACACCTTTAGAGGAGGAAACACACACCTGTGGGAGGAAACTGAAGCACCTGAAAGAACTCTACAGACACGGGGAGAACATGCCAACTCCACACAAGAGTGACCTGGATTCAATTCATACCGAAACAGTCCAGTCTGCAAGGCAGCAGCACTACTCTGCACTCTAGTGTTCTTCATTAAACTTTTTTTTTTTTTTTTTGCCACCAAAGACTTTGGGGGGGGGGGGCAAAGTTTAGCCATTTATGATTTTATTTATTCCAGTTTCACAAATAAGACAAATTAAACAAATAACATTGTTAAGTAACAGAGGAAACACAGGGCCAACCAGCAGCTGGGGGTGGTCTGCAGGCAGCCCGGCAGCCCAAGAGCTCCAGCAGAGTCAACACACAGTATCTTCAAATCATTTTATTGTCATCTTCTCGCTATAAAAAACGCGATGTAACGTTTTGTAGTGTAAAGGAGGAGCACAACTGGCCGCATCCCATGTTAGGCCGTGATTCAGTTTAAAGAAAAAGCAGGAACGGTAATCTGTCAATTCTCTATCCCCTCCATCTATTCATCCCAAAGGTAAAATATTGAGTAGAAGTAACTGTGCATATCTGTGAAGATAAAATGCAGATTTCATAAATGCTACAACCACGTCTGGCAGTACCACCCTGTTGCCCGACCGCCGTGCAGCACCGACACACTTTAATACACTTCTTAGTGTACAGGAGTTCATATTCCTAGTGATACCGTCTCCGCATGTTTCACTTCGTGTGCATGTGTTGGGGGGTTTGTGGTGGATCCGGGAGGGGTTGATGCAAAACATACAGAACACCATCAAGTGGGAGGTGTCTGTCCCTGTGGGCGGAGCAATGGGGAAGTGGCTGTACGTGATTGGATGTGGAACAACTCCATAGGGAATGACATCAGAGTCATGCTGACCTACTTTAGTCGCTGTGATGTCACTTGTACGAGCGCACACACGCACACACACAAACCTCAGAAGCGCAGAAATGAAATAAACCGATAGATGTGTGTATGAAAGCGCAGACAGAAAGAGTGGGAAAGGGCAGCGCGTGCAGAAATATGATTACTTTTCGGGGGGGGGGTAAGAACTGTGGAGAGAAGAACAAAACAAGCAAGGGAGACGTGAGTGGACAGTAGAGGAATACAAAACAAGCTGAGCAGAGTGCGCACACACACACACTGCCAGGGGAAGGAAGCCCTGGTTCTCCTGGCACTAGCTCCTCACACACACGCACAGGCCGACACAAAGAACCCCTCTCTGTCGGGCCTCGCACCCTCCTTCCCTCCCCAGCACACAAACACCTCCCTCATTGCCAGAGTCTTCCTTTGCGCCCCAGCTGCTGCCCCTGGGGAGAAAGACACTCATAAATCAGTGCCGGCGCTGCAGCTCCTCTCCTCCCAGTGTTGTGGCAGGACCCCCTCCCTTCTTTGAGAATTTACCATGTTCTCCCCACCCCCTTTTCTCATGGTCTGCGTATTGAAACAGAGCCGCCCCTCCCTTCAGGCAGAGCCGCACAGTTCACGGCGTCTCTTCCACCTGTGGGAGAACTTGCTTTGGCCAAAACGTGCCCCATTTACACAGAAACAGCCCTTTTCAGATGGGCCAAACTCGAAGAGGCCTCCGACGTCGAAAGTCTCCCCATCGGTGCCAGCACACGTGGTTTTATCACGCAGCTGCAGGTGCCTCTCGGCAGCACACACACAGCGTGAGCGCGACCGATAACACAAAGACGCATGCACATGCACACACACGCACAAGCAGAAACGCGTAAATGGAAAGCACACTGAAATTTATTTTACACTCAAAACAAAATAAAACAAATAAAAACAAAAACAAACATGGAGTTACTGCATAATAGAGTCTGAATAGGGTTCTCCTGTTCTCCCCCCTTCAAAAGTTGACTTTGCATTTTTCTTCTCGATATAACAGCAGAAAATCTATACTGGCAGTTGTTTTGTCATCGTACATCTGATCCCCATCTGTTCACTACAGTTCAACAGCAGCAGCAGCAGCAGCAGAAGAAAATCCCATCATATTCCTTCAAACACAAACAAATACAGTCGCTCTCAGACTGCCACCTGCTGGTCGCAACACACACCACAGACACATACGAATTTACCTGCTCCTGGGATGAGTGCAATGGGTGGTAGAGATGCTGAAATGGACAAATGTGACTAAAAGCATTAGACAAATGGGACAAAACAAGTAAAAAAAAAAAACTGCAGCAGTGTGGGTGGAGGACAGATGTAGGGTTTCTGTGGCAATCACACTGACAAGCGAGGTGTGCGTCTGCGTGGGACGCAGTTGTGCGAAATGAAAGAAAAGTGTTTGACCTTAGTGTTGTGTTACTCTAGCGTGCTGAGTAGTTGAGAATGGCTACTGTATGTGAGAATGAATGTGTGTGTACGTGTGAGGGACAGTCTCTCTGGCCGCGCCTATGAGTCGTCATCTCCGTTGGCGCTGTCACCATCGTCCTCTCCCTCTTCCTGCTCACCCTCCTCCTCCTCATCGTCATTGTCATCCTCCCGCCCTCGACTCTTCACCTGAGGCAACAACAGCGGAGCTTGTGAGCATTACGAACGGATACTTCAGTCACTCATCCTCGTCCTACTTCCTGGTCTTCCTCACCTCTTCCTCCTCCTCCTCCAGCAGATCCCCTTCTTCTTCTGAGTCGTTCAGCTCCTGCGCCTCCCGCTCCCTGTCCCTCTTGCTGCTCTCGTCCTTCTTGCTGCTGGAGCTGCTCGAGTGCTGCAGCGAGGACATTTCTCCAGGCTCCGACTTCACGCTCTTTCCTTCTGCCAGACATGGGTAGATGCTCATAAAGTGGGGGACGGGAATGCACAGCCATCGTGAGATTGTATGTCTGCATGCAAGTGTATGGTTCAGCTAATCTTACATAGCCTTGGCTTTACACAGACAACACCATCCCCCCGGTTCTTGTTCTTGGGGGTAACACACGTGAATAAGGGTAGATGGGCTGAGCAGGTGATGCTACACCCACCTGCCAGGTGACTCATGGTCCCCCTCACGCATCTCACCCTCCAATTCATGCTTGTTTTCTCGAATCTATTACTGCCCTCCTCAACTTTATTATTTGAGCAATGCCAATCTGTTTGTCACAGGTTTGTTACTGTTTGTTGTAAGTGCATGCTTATGGCATCATAACTCATAAAGTTTACTATTTATTCATACAGCTGAGACTCAGCATACAGGTGTTGGTTCATTTCATACCCAACTTCTTGCTGTGGTCCTTCTCCATCCGCTCCAAGCTCTCAAGCAGGTAATCCACCTTGTGCTTGATCTGTGTCAGCTCCCGCTTTATGGTTTGCAGGTCCTCTGCCCGCACTGGAGTGTGGAGAAAGGGTGTTTATGAAAGTGTGAAAAAATAAATAAATAAATAACAGCAGCATGACATTACACATATGCTAATGTGCCAACAACATGGGTCTAAACCTGGCCTCTGCGAAACAGTTTTGCTGTGAAAACAACACTAAGAAAATCTAAGAATAAACTAAAAATATTACTGTGCTTTTACTCTCTATGATAAACCTGTAAGAAATTAACAAAGGTTTATTGCTAAACGCTGAGAGCAATGCATTCTTTAAACTTATTTCTGGACCCCTTTCCAGCACAGGTTCTTTGTATTCAGATTCGTAAAAGGGGGCTCAGCTGTCATCTCCTTTCTAGAGGCATTAAAAAGGTTCAGAACCTACACTAATGGGAGGGCCAATAGCAAGTCAGCAACCCACCTGCACGGGAGGCGGAAGAGGACGAGGAGATCCTCTGACTGCTCTTGGAGGAAGAGGAGAAGCTGCTCTTCGTCCGACGGCCCCCACCCCCACTGGAACTGACCCGTGGGCGCTTGGAGGGGATCACTGCGCGGGAGAGGGGCGGAGGTGGAGGAGGCACTCGAGATGGGTACGAGTACATCCTGAGGAGTTAATATCAAAGTAAAGAACAGAGGGAACAGAGAAGCATGCAAAAATGTACACACACCTTGTCCAGCCACCCATCCACCCAAACGCAGACTCCTACCTGTCATAGTAATCCCTCTGGAAGTCGTAGTCCAGATCAAAAGTGGAACTGAGGAGAAAGACAAAAAACACAGACGATAACAAAATGAAGCAGAGAGTCATTTTACTAACTGTTCCAGACAGATTCACATCTGTGTTTCATGTATGTGTGCACAGCACTGTTGGCACCATAGTAACAACAGGAGCTGGAGATGAAGAGGATGGCAAACTGACCTGTAAATATCCCCTGCAGATCGCTTGGCCGCCTTTGACCTATGAGGCTTGGGTTCCCCAGCCAGGTTGATATCTGTGGGTCACATTATGGAGAGGTTTCAGAGCCATTAAGACAGCAGAGACTTGACTGTGTCTAAGTACAAAGGTTTCAAAGGTTTATTTATTTGTCATGGGTGAACAACACAGCATAGCAGTGCTGTCCCCATGAAAAGTGTCGTTTCCAGGCATCCTCAGTGCAAATATGGACATAAATAGATATGTATGGTCAGGACAGGAGAACAATAAATTATAATAAATAGATTAGTAATAAATAAATAGCAGTACAAACGGTTAGTAAATTCAAACCAACAGCACACAGCAACCAGACCTACAACTACAGACTAATACAACTATAGACTAAACCTACAACAGCAAAAAGCACCAGAAACGGGAAAATGAACCAGACGGGTTTCCACAATGGGTGGGACAGGCATATAGATAGACAGACAGACAGACAGACCCCGATCGACTCTTCCACTGTCCAGGCAGCAGAGGCGCCAGAGCTCAGCACCAACAGACCAGCTCCTCTTCCTAACAACTGGGACTGTTGTTCCTAAATCTAGTTTATCTCCAAGTCACAGTCTCCTAAGCAGGGGGATACGTGTACTGTACTACAGCAGGAGATGGATTACAAGGAAACAACTGTAACCACTATGACACCTGCTGCATCGGCACTGAATAACCTGCTGCTTACCCAGCACTTGACCCACGATCATGCGGCCATCCTCCCCAGCAACGGCGGCACGTGCATTCCTTTCGTTGGCATACTGCACGAATGCGAAACCCTTGTGTACGGAGCAGCCCACAATCTTGCCATATTTGCTGAAGATGGCTTCCACGTCAGCCTTGGTCACCAGGAGTGTGTTGAGGTTCCCGATGAACACCCGCGAGTTGAGTGAGCGCGGGTCCGTCTTGTTGGTCACGTTGCTGGCCATTGGGCTGCGGCTGGGTGGTGGAACGCTATCATGGTCAGGAGGAGCAAGAGAAGCAACTGAATGAAGCCATCTCAGTGGCACCAACTTTAAAAAAAAAAATCACTCCAGTCAACAATGAGGACATATGGCTGCTTTTCCTGTTACAATTCATCACATGAATTTAAAATATCATATTAGAAACAAAGGAGCAAATGAGTGCTGCTTTCCACTCTCAACCACAGCAGGATGGATAGTCACACCAGATGGTAATCTGAACTACACTGTACATTCTGGGGCATCAGCTACTATAAAGAAATCTAAGTTAAATGTAAAATATTATTTGTACTTATGCAAATGCAACTACCACTTAAGCCAGGCAGCTTCCTACTGGGTAATAAGTCTGAAGGCTGCAGAGACCTGGCCTCCTCATGTTCTGGGACCTTTGTAAAACTGAGGTTATGACATCAACACAAACTCATTCCGTGGCAAAAGAACATTTGAATCATGACAATTCTGACAAATTTCCACATACAAATTCTGAACTTTGGAAGGAAGCTTGCACCATGAATCAAAACATTACTCGGCCTGTGGATGTTCAAGAGCAGAACTTGTCACCCTCCCGAGTTCTGCATCACCTTCAGCATCATCTGCACCATGACTCAGTTTATCACCCTCCTGCACAGCCCACACCTCACTGTAACCTTTAGCACCTTATGATTAAGTGTGATCCACTGAACAATTGTAAGATACAGAAATGCTAAATAATTCATCCTTTTAATACGTATCAGCTGCTTACATAACGTTGTTATCGATTATATCCAAAGGAATAACAAGGTAAAACGGAGGTGTTTGGCTCCCTACTTACATTGTTGAACCTGTTAATTCTGACCACAAATTCCAGTTTAAATACATGATTTTATTTTTTATTGAAAAAATGCAAAAAATTAGGGCAACATTTCATGGGTTATGAACAACTTAGAATATCTTCACTTTTAAAGAAATAATTTTCACTATTAAATGAGTTGTGAGTACAAACTACCACTATTGTCTGAGTACATTTCATTACACCATGAAATGAGGGATAAGTGCCCAGAAGGGCCATACTGAGACTTCTGTTCCTAACTACTTACTCTAACTGGTCAGCAGAGGATGCCATTTGCTCTGCACTTCCTACTGTTTTGACTCACATGAAGATGTTCTTCACTATAGATCTGCTTTCAATACAACATGAGAGCCACCAAACTTATCGCAAGGTCTTCATCTCTGCAGCCAGACTCTAGAAAGTAAGACCGCAGCTCCTCCGCTCTGACCTGCACACTAGATTGCTGCAAAGATGTGCCACTCAACTGGTAGTTTAGAGGTTATTCCGTCTGTATCTCCTCCAGTAATGTGTAATACTTGAGGCATACCTGTTTAGTGGCATACTGCTGGCCTTCAGAACTGCTTGGATCCATTTGAGTATGGATTTTACAACAAGCTGGATGTTTTGTGCAGGATTGTTGCACCATGTGGAAACGGTGTAGTATGGTTGCTGCAAATTGTGATGGCTGGACATTTTTGTTGTGAACAAACCTTTTGGCCTCATCCCAAAAATGCTCAATATGGTTGAGATCCAGGAACTGTGCACAACACCAAAACAATGAAAACTCACTGTCTTAGTTCTAGAACCATTTGGTGATGATACGGGCCTTAATCCACTCAAGTGTTGTTGTTCCTGCGCCCACCAGAGATGCACTTTGTTATTCCTTGACAGTATGTGATCATAACATGGTATTTGACTGCGGTACCCCATTTGACGCAAAGTCCAAAAACGTTGGATTTGGCCTGCTTGTTGGTGTGATTCTCTGCATTACACTTAAACCCCTCTGATTCACAAACTTTCATCACACAGGATCACTAGTACTTCTGTTTGTACCATTCTTGGGAAACCCTTAAAATAGGTGGTCATGAAAAGCCCTGGCCAACAGCCACTTGAGAGATGTTAGAACTTGTGCCAACTGCAATGTCACGTTCAGTAAGGTCACTCATTTTACCCAATCCAACATGCAACAGAACACAAACTGGTACTAGAAATGCTGTCTGCCTGGTTTTTAACCACACTGCAGTCATGTGACATATGAACTGTTGAAATGTACAACTTGTACAAGGGGGGGGGGGGGGTATGCTTAATAAACTGGCAAGTCTGTATGTGAACTATTTCTAATCATTGTTCATTTTTACAGTTTTTTCACTGTCTTATCTTCTGGTTTTATTGTATTGTTTTCACTGCAATGACATGGCCACTCCTTGTATAATAAAACCAACCATATACTTCCTATTAGCGACATCAATTACAGTAAACACTTTAGTATCAAAAGTGAATTTGCTATTATTAATTTTGCTCACACACTCCTCCAAAGTAGGTAAGTACCATCATTTATTCATATATACAGCTGGGTAAATTTCCCCAAGAAATTAAAGTCAAGTACCTTGTTTCATGGTTCCACAGCAACAGTGCCAATAAGCAATTTGTTAGCAACAGAGAGCTTCTAACTGCAAACTGTCCACGCAGTTGGCAGCAGGAAAGACACACAGTAGGTAAAGATCTGATCAACTTTATTACTCATGTCATAAAATACTACAAATTATCAAAGCTCTTTTATCATAAAGTTATCAGTGCGCAGTGTGTACAATGTGTTGGGCTCTATGCTTATGGGATTAACATTAAAAGCTATCAAGTTCAACAAATATTATGAAATGTGTTGATGTTATTGGTGTATAAAAATGCCTTTTATTGTGGCATTGTAGGAGACCATCATTTCTCTATAAGAAACAATGGTAATCGCACCCCACACACCAGGAACTCGCCTAACAGGTAATTCCAAAAAACAAGTTACACCAATTATGTGAGGAACAGGAATTAAACATTCTGCACAGTCATTGGGGTAAAAAGACAGTTAACTGGAGTTTAGGTATCCACCACTCACTTTATAGTTCTGGTGACACAGACATCATCTTTTAGTGTGTGTTTTCTTACTTCGAAGTTGCCTCAGCATGTATAGTCACCATCTCGGCCATTCACCCTCCCAGCAGCTTCCAATGCTCTTCCCATTGGGCAGATGAAGAAAATACTTAGGCAGCATACAACCCCCAACCCCTTCACCTCAAAGTCTTTATTCAATTATTAATAACTGATGTACAAACCCAAAGATAGCAAAGTAAGGAGGAAGGCTAACTGGGATTCCAGTTCAACATTTCCCTTCAAGCAGGAACTAAGATGTCCAACCTCAGAAGAGGCTTGAGCAAGGACTGATCACTCGAGAATATCTTACTCTTCCACATACTTCAGTGAGGCTGTTCCACACCAATTACACTGCTCATTTGTTAAATATTTCATTTAATTTGTTAATATAAAGTATTGAGCTTAGTTTCACCTCCCTTACCACTGCAGGTTTGCAAGACACATTGAAGACTGTTGATCTCAGCAGCATTGCAGGTCAAGACTGGAAACTAGGTGATGTTTCTCAGGCTGGTTTGGGTTGCCCTTAGTAACAAGTCTGTGTTTATGTTGCCACTTTTGATTTGCAGTTAGTAACTGCACTGTATACTCCAAATTTAACATTTTACAGAAACCTTGTGTAGCTGCAATGTATTCATGGTCCTCTGCATTGCATGACCCATGCATACACCTGTGCTACATGCAATCCTTATACCTGGCCTTTGCTTAGCAACATCACTCTTTGATCACTCCGAAATTTTGTAGTCCAAGCACAGTTTCATAGAAGACAGACTGAAGAGGTAAAGACATTTGAAATGAAACATGACTTAATGACAGAGCTGACTGACCTAAATATACTACTGTGGAGACAAGTAACTGGGCCACTTGCATTGTGTTCTAGGCTCAGAACAAGTTCCAAACTCATCTGCCATTTATATCACTGCTAAGCAGAGGTCATGGGATAAATGAAGAAGCAGAAACAGTTACTGCATGTCTCTCATACGGACTCTAATAGAAAACGTTTACATTTTGCTGTGAACATCCACATATGTTAATAATTGGATGTATGGCAATGTACTATTGTGACTTTCAGAGGCTTCTGTCCACCAGTTTTCAGATCCAACATTAATGACCTGTCAGATATGATAAGGGGGAGGGGGGGGGAAGTCGCATAACCAAAATTCAATGTACCGTAATGAAAAGATAAGGCAAGAACATGAAACGTACAGGAAAATGTGCTGGACTCTGACATCACATATACAAGAGTTCTCCCAATGTTTCTTTGCAGCCAACAGACATGACAACTTATGAGGCATGGACCAAAGCACTTTGTTGTTTTTTTTTTTTTTTTTTTAAACTTCATATGTTTGATTACTGGAGGGTTACCAAGATGTGCCATTAAGACAAATCTAGTTAGGAGCACTTTACTAACATATTTTCAACTACATACAATTAAGACTTTGGAACTGCACATCTGCCAGTGCCCAAAAAATAAAAAAAACCTCGTCTTTGGGGCCACCAATGTTTAGTTCACCTTTGTGTACAAGTGCCGCTACTGGCTTAAAACTGAAGCACCACAACTGATGCTCTTGTACCCCAAAAAGAACTGTGCCACTTTATTTTCCAAGTGATCTTTTCTATGCATGAAAAATTAAATATAATTTAGTTAAATCCTCCATCAATTGTATTTTTCAAAATCTAATAAAATGTTGTTTTTAAGTGTTTGCAAATGCTAATACACATTTTGGAAAGATAATGATTCTGCTGGCAGCCCAAGGTATACTGGATTAATTCTACCCGACTCGATAATATGCCTATGTTGAGATTTGGAATGCAGTGCACAATTTAAATTATTTTATGATACCTTTGGCCACAAATTTCTACCAAATGAATGTATTCCAATATTGAGATGAATAATCTCCCAAAGTCGATTTTCATTCTTAAGGTTAACTGAAGTTAAAATAAGTTCAGTTTCTGAATTAATTAAGCAATACATCATACTGCTCACTTCTGGTTAACTAATGCAGATGTCAGCAAGTGTAAAACTTAGTAAATGTTAAAAATATGATGTGGCTTGCCTGGCTAAATATGAGTTGAATAGTGCAAATGATTCAGAAAAAATCTCAAGAGTAACAGGGACCAGATGCTACAAAAATCATATGAATAAATAGCAAAGACCTAGATTGGCTGCCTGGCTGTAAATCATAAAAATGATCCAAAACAAATATAAAAAGTTGCTTATGTAATCAAAGTACAAAGTAAAAAATGACTTCTTTTGAAGAAAAACAAAAATACCACGTGAAAATAAGTGAGAAATTTCATCAGGAAAAACATTTTGTAGATAAAAATAAAGGCATGAACTAGCAGGTTTTTATGAATGCGGAGGGCAAAATTGGAAAAACAACTTACAGGTCTCCGGTGTTCAAAAATGCTTCTGCAAAAACTGAAAAAATAAAAGGGGAAAATTGAATTAGAAAATAATGAAGGGTGACAATGAATTCTGAGGGGGAAAGAGGGTTATTTCACTAGCTACTACCACCTGTATCTGTAACATGCTACACAGCCATCCAGACCAAATGTACGTCGACCAATTTTATGCAAATTCTGGTCAGAATATGTAAGGACGGGACTGCGGTTTAGAGGCTGCCAGACTGACGCTGCCTTCAGGTTTCGGCAGACAGTAGCATCTTCAGGAGAGGGGGGGGGGGAGGAGAAAGAAAAAGAAAAAAAAAAAAAAAAAAAAAAACAGGAGAAGGATCTGGCAAACAATCCATCAATTGCGGAGAAAAGATACCAACGCACTGCAATCTCAATGCCCATATTTGATCACTTTTGGTTTGGATGACCTGTAATTGTGTACCAACAGATCTGCAGTCTTCTTAAAAACACCAACCTACAGCACAAGTAACCGCTATGAACAGCAAAAACATCCAACATGCATGCCATTCAGACTGACACTAGTAGGGAAAAAAAAGGGGACAAAACTCAATAAAAATGGTTAATGGATTGAATATGCTTCAGTTTACAAAATATCTAAGCAGCGCCAGGTTCTTGTGCTCAAAAATGTAGAAAAAGTAAGCTATACATAGTATTAATTTGATATGACCAAAGCCCTTCTATTTGGAGACCTATTTTTTGTTTTTTATTGCAGGAATGTTCTTCTCATTCTGAGTCATATTGACTTGAACAGAGGATGAGAAGGGGGTAAAAGGTGTGAGAGTGGGACGACAGTAAAGCTAAGGAATAATTTACTCAATACATTTACTGACAGTACTGGCAACTGGGGTCACAGTTAGGCCTCAAGCGACACTTTAAACCACAAAAAATGTCTTTATTTGATGTGTAAAAGGTTGGAAATACATTTGACATCACAGCTGTATTATGAACTACAGTAAAAAGCAGTCTTTCTCAATGCAAATATACTGCAAAGCAGTGTATACTTAAAATGCACGAAAATATGAAATGGGGGAAGAAAATACAGCTGTTTAAGGGGAATTATTCTTTGGTTGCCATGGCAGCGACAAGTCCATTTTTAATCCCATAATCCAAACAATGGAGGGGAAAATATCACGACGAACTTGTTAGTTCAAAATCCATTATAAAAATCACGAGTGCAAAAAAAAAAATATGCCATAAAACGGAATAACTGCACGTCTATGGCCCCAGATGAAATTAAAGTTAATAAAAAAATTGAAAAATTAATAAATACATTGGTATTCAGTCAACTGCCATACAACCTGGCACTCTCAGACAACCAGCCAATTTATCAAGGAAAAACACAAAGGTGGAAAATTAAAAATAAAAAAAAAATAAAAAATTAAAACCGGAATTCCAAATCCGAGGGGGGAAAAATACCCAGACAGTCCTTTCACTCCAATTTAAAAAAACCGTCTTCGGTATTTTCGTACTGTATTGTATTAATGGTCCCTCCTCTCAAAAAATGTTCACTTAGGAAAAAATGTTTTAATTCAAAAAAATAAACAAAACAAAAAAATAAACCCCAAAGCTATGAAAAACCAGCTAGTTAGCTGGTAGGAC
This sequence comes from Heterotis niloticus, assembly GCA_018136845.1. Lineage (NCBI taxonomy): Eukaryota > Metazoa > Chordata > Actinopteri > Osteoglossiformes > Osteoglossidae > Heterotis > Heterotis niloticus. The sequence goes on from CM030902.1 coordinate 16,618,355, forward strand.
ACCACAGAGCCTAACCAGAATCACCGCTCCACAAAATGTACGCCACATTCAGCCACCACAGATTCAGAAAGCCGCGCACAAAAATACAGTAAAAACAAAAATCCCAAAGATAGCTCAAAATTAGAAAAATAAAAAAACTGGGAAAAATCTCTCGAACCAAAATACTCACCAGGAGTTTATGCTTAAAAAGTTAGTAAAATTCGATGAGCCGTGTTACTTGGGGCTTTGTTAGCTGGTCCCTATTTATGCGTGCGGCACCTTGGCGACTGTCTTTCTAAAATGGCGTCCGAGCTTTTTCACTGCGAAAAAGCAGCCACTCCCTTTACGACGATCCGCCTCTAAATTCGATATTCTTATTGGCTGTTTTCGTCAGATAACCCTCTGTACTTCTTATTCATTGGCTAATTTGTACGTCAATCTAATCCTGCGTCAAGCGTAAAAATGACAGAAGCAGCTCGGAGATCCCCCAGTAAAGGTGGGGAGGTGAACTGTAAGTATAAAAACATTCAAAAAACATGCTAACATTCATAAATACACTTTATATTTTATATACTTGATAGCATATTAAGATTTATGCCCCACACATATATTTCAAGTTATTCAAATTGTCAAATTTAATCACTCCCATCTTCATGCAAACATAACCCTTGTTTCCCTCAACTATGTGTCAAAAGTCATTTTCTTCTTAACAACCAGATGGTTACAAGATTTCCCCATAATTTTTGTATTTGATTTTTGCTATTGTTGATGCCTTGGCTTTGAAATTAAATAAATTCAAATAGAATAAATGTTAAAAGACAGTTTCAAATGAAGGGAGCTGCCAACCATGCAAGCAAGGGCTGTGAATATAACTAAAGTTTTGCGGATTCCTAGGTTTTTCCATTATCATTTTACATTAAATCATTAGGTTAGAACATTTATATTGCATGCCCTGCAATGGATTTTTGCCCTGTCCAGTGTATACCCTGACTAGACTTGCATTCCATGTTTCCAGGATAGGCTCCGGACCACCACAACCCTGCATCATGTTGCTGTGGATAGCAAGTGAGTGAGATTTAAAGTGATATGTTTGATATATATATTAATGTATGGTTAATAAGATTAATCTTTAGCTGTAACAATTCATTCAGACAGGTTCCTCTCCTTGAGTTCAACAGCAGTATTGAAATTTGGAGCCCTCTATTTCACCATAGTTTTAACTCCAATGACCACTGGTGACACTGAGGAAAATCACAAACTATTTAAATAAAACACATTAGACTTACTCTAGACAAATTAACAGATTCACATTTATAATAAAAACATAACTCGGTTGAGTACTGAGAAAACAATTATTTATTTGAATCACCTTCGTATTTCTTGAAAAGTTAGTGCGGCATAAATTGAAAGCAAACCAATTTCTATGCACTTTGGATAGTGCTACTTTTTGGATGTACTAGCTGATTATCCAGCACTGCCTGAATGAGAAGGTGGAAAGGTAAAAAGTAATGATACTATACATACACACACACGCTTGCTTCAGGTCTAGGCTCAGCAAGGTTATGTGCCCAAAAAATGAGGTGAGCTGACTACCTGAATATACTGAATGAGCAGGTTTTTCCATCAATGGATTTTTTCTTCATATTCCAAGATAACAATGCCAGGATTCATTGGGCTCAAACTGTGAAAGAGTGCGTCAGGGAGCATGAGAGAGACATCATTTTCACACATGGATTGGCCACCATAGAGTCCAGACCTTAACCCCATTGAGAATCTTTTAGAAGTGCTGGAGAAGACTTTACGCAGCGGTCTGACTCTCCCATCACAAGATCTTAGCGAAAAATGAATGCAACTCTGGACGGAAATAAACGTTGTGACATCGCATAAGCTTATCGAAACGATGCCACGGCGAATGTGTGCTGTAGTCAAAACTGAAGGCGGTCCAACAAAATATTAGAGTGTGATTTTTTTTTTGGCAGGGCAGTGTGTGTGTATCACTGAACTCTATTAGCCTTAAAGTGGTTGCATTAAGTACATATCTATTGCTGTTACTGCTTAATATGTTCACTTTGTCACTTGTGTGTGTGTGTGTGTGTGTGTGTGAGTATGCACAAACCTTACTTAAGGTGACAAACATCTGTGTGCCAAATGTCAATTCTGTGATTTGAAAAACAAAGGTGGACATAAAGAACAAACAAAAAACAGATTCAGCTTTATAGATACAGAGGTTCTATCTAGAGATCTATCTACACTAATTTTAGTACAGCCGTTGGTGAGAACTGTATGCATATCATCAGCTCAACATGCATCATTTTGTGTGAGTTTGTGTAACTGAGAGTACATATATGTTTATGGCAAAGTATGTATAAGTGTGTATAAGTACTTTTGTGTCAAGTTGCAGATGCTTATGGAGGGTAAAAAATACAATGAGAAGTGTTAAAATATTTTTCTCAGCAATCAACCACACATACATTGTTTCAGGGATTTCTTTTTGTTTTGCAGTATAAAGTTTAAAATCATTCATATTGTAGTTAGGATAAATGTACAACATGGAATGTCATGTTTCATGTTTTGCCTGGTCTGATTATGTGCTGAATGGCTTGTTCAATGGAAGACAGACTGTAATGGTTGCTGTTGTGTGAAGAGTTGCTAAGCAAGCTATGAGCACGCCTACCCAAGCCTTTAGGGAAGGAACTGTGGGAGGCAGGCAGCATGAGCTTAGTGTTTCCTCCATGGAGTTAGGCTTCTAAGATGCAGAGTTCTCAGTCTGTCTATTATCCCAGTATGTTTATTTTGCACCTGATGGATGCTTTCTCTTTTCTTCCATTTGATTTTTATCAGAGACATCGAGCTGTGGGGAGGGGCAGATGCTTGTCACTCATCACCACTTCAGTCTACAGGATGACCACCCTAAGGAAAAAAAAAAGTTCTCTAAAGCAACACAATCAGATATCAGTATTCTCCATAGTGTACAAGTCCTTATCCAGCTACACAGTGCAGACGTCAGCGTGGTATCTAAAACCAATCTTTTCAGCAACAGAAGTGGATGCCAGATTTCTGTAATACACATGTAAAACGTTACTGCCGAACAACACATTAATTAAAGCTGCACAAACAAACAGCAGAATTCAGTCCAACATGTATATTATAAAATATTTCACAGCCAGACACAAGCATTCTATATAAAAGTACCTGGAATGTTGGCTTTTTTGCTCCGATGGCGAGGAAGAGCACAGTCAACATGTGAGATGGGTTCTGATGTTTTCAAGACCTCCTGCAGCCTGTAGTGCTCCAGAGTCTCCTACAAGCAACCAGTGAGGATGACTAAGTGATGCAGAAAATGCAAAGAAAAGGTAATAAATCTGGAGCACCAGTGGCTTTCTATCTGTTCAGCTTCTCAGACTCCCAGTCTGCATCACAACTTTTGTACTTTTTTGGATACTGTTGCATACCAAAGATTATGATGTAGTTCTTTTAGCTCCTGGTGTTATCGTCCATTTACGCTTTATTACTTCTCACCCCATAGTCACCTGGGAGGGGGTCTGTTGTAGGGTTGATGACCCTCTTTGTTCTTGCTTCTCTTCTCTCTCACGTTGCTGCAAAATAGCCTGGCGCGTGGCTCGGTACTCCAGAGCAAAGTCACTGACTGTTTTGCAGAAGGTCTCAGGGCTGGTCTCCTTTGCAGTCACACGTGGGTACCCCAGGAACAACAGGAAGGAGTGGAACCTAAGAAAGACCATCACCATTGTGGCAAACTATCATCAGTGCAGCAAACACTAAGAAAGTTTATACTGAACACTATTTGTCACTGCTATGAATTCATACCCTAGAGAAGCAGTTTTTCCTTGGTGATTCATTGGTTAAACTTAATGGTCATCATCATTCTCCAACTCATGGACCTTTATTTTTCTCACACATTGTACTTTTAAAACCATGGTGACTATTCAAACATTATAAACTCGCTATTCTCTATGATTATAGACATGGGTTGATGGTAAACATTCTTCTACCTGTTAATGACTCTGCGATGGACAGCCCTTAGTACAGTGAGCCTCTCCTCACATTCTTTCAGGAAGTTTGGAATTTGTCGTCTGAGGGCACTTTCTGCCACACTGACACAGGGTCCCTTCTTCCCATCCCGTTCCAGCAGATGAAGTTGCTCCCGAGATGTCTTGCAGTGGGATTCTAGCTGGGTAAGACTGGTCTGCACCTGCGTGTAGTCACACTAAGAAAGAGGTAAAAATTTTTGATGTAATAAAAGAAATACAAGTAAATTAAAAGTCTACAGGAAGTATGAGGTCTTTTATGAAAAGATTAGACTGGCTGCAGTAGTAGGATTGGTTTCTGCTTAGTCTGTCAGTTATGTTAAATAGTTAAAACCTACTTTCAATATTGGCTGCAAACAGTGTCTTCCGTTGTGTGACAAAGTTGTACAACAAAATTTTGGTTCTAAACTTGGGAAAAATGGTTGAGGCATTTAAAATCTTGAATCATATGAATCAGTAACTTCAAAGTGGGGTTTGGGTAGGGATTGACAACCTCAGCTTCTAAAAATACAATTTTCTCAAAGCCTGAAAGCAAGACAAAGCAACCAGATCTATTAGGGAGTGGAGAAGACCAGAAGATGTACAGTACTTGAGGGAGGCCAGGAATCTTCAATGGACCACAGAGCAGCAAGTTAGTTAGTTAGAATCATATGAAGCCTATAGCACAAAGATAATGAGCAGGGCAATGGTCTTTAGGTGATGGGAGCATTTAAAAGATGGTAACCAAAGAGTGAGAAATGAAATTCGACATGGGAGACCAAGCAGCGTGGCTAATGATCTGAAGAAGAGGTGAACAAAGCTATGACCACTGCCTTGAAGGTAAGGGTGAAAAATTCACCAATGCACATCTTTGAGAATATTTTGGAGCAATACAACAAGTGTAAGGAGTGTGAAGGTCCTTTGAAAGGAAGTTTTCCCAACCCTCATCAGCTATGGAATGACAGATAATTTGAAAACTTTTCAATCAACCATCATATGTAAAGAGAGGGGTTTAGGTATGGACAGAGACAATCGTGTTTCCTTCATAACTCCACTACCTTGCTTACGCATGTAACAGCAGTGATGTCAGAGTAGAGGTCTGTGGACTCTGGGTACAACTGCAGCATTAGAACACAAACGTGGTGCAGCAGTGGCTGGCGGCCATGCGTGTCCTTCACGTGAGACAATTTGCTCAGGTAACTCAGCTCAAAACCACGAGCCTTTCAGAACAAAGACAAAAAATTCAGATTAGTATTGAACTGACACACAAAGGTTTGTATGGTGCTGAGAGCAGCAGGACACAAAGACATATTCGATGTATGAAGCATGACATCTACGGTACCTTACATCCGTTGAGGAAGTTGCCAATAGCTAACACTGTTGCCAAAATGTAACGGAAGGTGTGGTTGGCTGCTAACTGTTCCATGGCCAGCTTTAGGTTGTAGAGAGGCTCAGCTATTTCCTGGCCACACAGATAAAACAGAGATAAATTATTACATTTTTACTTGGGGCAAAGTGTGGACCAGCCTACTGATCATTACAAACCAATCAAACTAAAATAAAATTCTCACTCTTTCCAGGATGTCATAATCCAAAGTGAAGGACCACAGCTGAAGCCTCTCGCTTAGATGAGGGATGCTGCCCAGGGTAAGAAGGCAACTCTCGGCAGGACCCAGAGGAGAATGTGGGGACTGGGATTGCGCATCCCTGATCATACGCAACTCTTCTTCACTTGGGACTAAAGCCTGCAGCTTCTGCGTACAACAAAAAGACAAAATCATGTAACTGTCAATATTGAGCTATGAGCAGAAAAAAATACAACTTAATTGTCCATCTTGATGTGAGATGTATCAAGTTTGAGTAGCAGGTGGTACAGTGGTGAAGGTCACCTTGCACTCAAAGGACCCAGGTTTCAATCCCACCTCCTGCTGTAGTTCTTTTAAAGTACCAACCCTGAATTGATACAGTAGAATATCCCAGCAGTAAAAAGTAATTAGTAATTCATAAAGTAATTTATTGTAAGTTGCTGTGGAAAAAGCGTGAGCTAGATAATGGATCGGTGTCTGGAATGATCTGTCATTTAGTGAAATACACCTTCCCCGGTTCACATTCGAATCAATATATCAATCTAATTTGCACCTGGAATTCAGTGTACAGCATATCTGCTCTGCAGTTAACAAAATGTCTTACAAACAAAAAACAATGACCAGAAAATGACTTTCTTTCACAAAACAAAGAAATGCATAAAATTAGAGCCACCAAACAAGCTTCATTCTTGGTTGCCTATCAGCAATATGTATAAGCCTCCATTGAGCAATTTATCATGCATGTCACATCATTTCCATTTGTATTCATAACAATAATCATAATTCTGTACACCTGTAGGTTATGAAGTTCACAAGATAGTTACAATAAGAAAGCTTCCTTTTCGGGTTGTGTTGTTACAATCAGGGCTAAGTTTTAAAGCAAATTAATCCTTGTTTATATGACTTATTTGTACATCCATTCATCCATTATCTTTAATAGCTTTATCCTGGTCCGATTTGCAGTGGTCTGGACCCTGTCCTGGAATTGCCAGGCACTGAGCTATGAAAGTGTACAGTAGTTGCGATGTCAGTCCTTCACAGGGTAGCCACACACACATGCATGCATGGACGCACATAAAAACACACACTTTACAAAGAATATAGAATGACAAATTGACCTGTAACACATGTCTTTGGAAGGAAACCTACGCAGACTCATCTAGATTCAGATTCATGCCGAAACAGCCCGGGTGCCTGACACCTGTGCCACCTTTACAGTTATATCAATTTTAATGTTTAAAATTAAAGGTAATTTAGTCCCTGGGAAAATTTATCTATCTGGATCATTCCCTGTTTAACCTTTATACTGGTGTATGCATCAGATACCGTTTTTCATTGTTCACTGTAATTTAAACATTGCACTGCACACCCACACTGATCACTGCTGGAAGAACACTGAATTATCACAATTACAACTTTCTATTTAATTTAGGAAACAGTAAGGTGGGACATGGAGACACACCTGCAGGTCCTCTCTGTCCAGCACACAGCAGTCCATGCTGTTTATGGCTGGGGGCAACAGGTGAGGAGGGGGGAGGCTGCTCAAGGCAATGGCGATGATGTTACTGCGCTTCACCCCCAACAGTGAGATGCATGTCTGTTTCTAATGGGGACAAAGGGTTAACAGAAACACACTGCTGGAACAATGCAATACAAATAGCACTGCATTGCAGGGGGAAAGTGTGTAGTGCACGGCAGCCTCAGAAGGAGTCACTGTTCTTTATCCTGGGAGTCAACAGGAGGTTCTCAATTGCATACAGTAATTCCCTTTAATGTAATCCTGAAAAATGGTTTGAAAGGTGAAATCTTGTTAGTCGGAAATGTAATGACTATTATGCTGCAAACTTTTATTATTCCCCAACACTCGACGACAGCTACTTAAAAGCATGATAAATCAGCCTCATATTTGGTTGTATGTAACTCATTAAAGGGTGTTAAATAATTTCAGTCATATAAGCAAAAACTTGTAAGTCAAAGGCTCGTATCTTGAAGGATACCTGTGCTTGACTGTGCAACACATTAGTACTACACAGACATGGAAGGTTAGTAGTATTGTGAGCAAACAGTGGTACATTCCCCACCACTGTACCTGCCGCCCTCCCAGGATGCTGCTGATGGTCGTACTGGTTCTGCTTTCAAACAGGTATTCCAGCTTGTTGGTGTCCAGATGGACTGGTTCTAGCCCTGCCCAAATGGTTTGAGCACCAAAGCGAGTGACCCTGGGCAGCAGAGGAAGGTCCTGAAGCTCCCTCCAGTGGAGCCTCAGTGTTCGGCCCTTAGCAGGGCTGGAACAAGATGGTGGGATGACTTGAGGCAGGGGAGGGGCAATAGGAGGCAGTGAAGGAACAGATGCTGAAGAATGGATTTCCTCATCTTTTTGATGACTATCTGCCACTCCTTGCCCCCCATCATTATCAGAACACTCCAGTTCAGGGTCTTCCTCATCCCAGAGATCAGAAAAATCCAATGTGTTGAGACAGAGTCTTGTGGTGCGGCTTGTGATTGGAGCCCATGGTTGGTCAAAACCTGTGCAGAGGGGCTGGTTCTGTCTAGTGCCACCTTGTTTCATTTATTTCCCAACTGCTTTCCTCTTGTGAGATGTTTTTTTTTATGCTTTCAAAGTGTTAATTTTGTTTTTTCACAGCACTTTAAAATAAATTTGCTGAATTATTTACAATTCATGCAATGCCTGACACTCATCTACACACAGTTGCCTCTTTTTAATACTCCACTTAAGCAAGTACAACATTCCATCAAGCTGAAATGCTCCACTGTACCTGTACTTCCAGTCCATCAAACCTGAAGTCTGTTGAGAAAGGAAATGGAGATCATAGACTTCATCCTGCTTCACATCTGGTCACAGGGATCCCCGTTCCAGTTGCGTTTAACCAATACAGAGATGTTTGCAGGTATAAATACACAAGATCTGTCTGCAACTGAAGTCCTGGATGGGGTCTTCAGGCTGCTGTCCATCAGAGAGCTGCTTCAGCGGAGCCCTGCTGTTCACATATTCAGTGACTCCCAAATCTCTCTTGGGGAGAAAAGTTGTTCTATGAGTAGAAGTCTTGCAGGATGAAGGTGCTTCTGTATGGCCCCCTGTGTCTGAGGGGCTCCTGCTGGTCAGAATCTTGTTGGGTTTCTGGGTGCTGTCAGATTCACCTCTGAAGGCACTGTGAGCGGGAGGTCTATCGTAGTCTTGGTGGATCAGATCAGTCACTGCAATCTGAGCTGCACCCTTTCCTTCATTTGCTAATCACATCCTCATCTCCTGTTTATATTATAGCCTGGGTGTACACAACTGGTTATCTCTAGACCATGATCTCTCCCCACCCATCATTCCCCTCTGCACTTTTTTTCATCTTCTCTTTACAATGCCTTCTTTCTCCTAAACATTACTGTATCTTTCTTTCATAATCTCTTTACATGTCCTTCCAGATTTGCATAAACCAATGATGATTTGTTGTTTGAAAAAAATGTATTGCAAGCATACCAATAAAGTTAAACCAATCAAAATATTTATTAACTTATGAAGATATATATTTGGTACCATCACACTCACTATAGGTCTGTATACTGTACTCTGAATTCTGCATCACTTTCATAAAAAGCAGCTACAAAATGTATAAATGTCACAACTTTTAAGCTGATCCTGCTCAAATGATAAACAAAAGATTGAGCATCCATCCAACATATTATTCATAATATCTGAGATTCCAACCCTTTTCCTTATTTCATATTTCAACATATTATTTTCATTTTAATTTTTTAATTTATTACAACTTTATGTAGTAGCTGAAAAACATTTGTTTGCCCATTAACTCTGCCAGAGTCTCCGTGTCTAAAGATAACAGCACAAAGGTTTAAATGTAGGAGTGTACACAAGGTGAAAATTGTACCATAGCAAATGGCGCTTTATTAACATTAACAATATTTCTAAGCTTTAAGTTAAAACGTGTGATGGTTCTGTAAGCAATCTTGTGAATGCTGACATTTGTCACTGCACAGCATAACAGTATTTCTGTATCTTCACAATTTAACGTCACATAAAAAGTGCAGCAACACATTTGTTAGTTGATATTACCATAGTTACAGTTTTTACAAACCGTCATTTTCACTACTTTTAAACATTTACAGTGTTAACTCATCACAGTGGCTTTTTTTTTTTTTTTGCTGAACGAGTAACTGGTCAAATTTGGGTTTAGGTTGGGTCTCATATTAAATCTCCCTGTTCTGAAATATCATTATAATCTCAAGTGAAAATTGCTCATAATCATTTGCAAATTAACTGGCGACTTCTATAAAAAATCTACTTAAATCTCCCTGCGGGTTTAACTGTTAAAGGTCATTTGGAGACGCTATTGGTAACGGCCTTTAAGATGCAGTTTTTTTTACTGATCGTCAGAAAGTAGCACCTTTAAATTAGTAGTCCTTTTACAGTCCACATCTCAAATGAATTCGAAAGCGAGTACTAAAACGCCAACACAGGTTTTGCAACTTTATTTAAGGCAACGAACAGCCGCAACCCTTCAACGATCACTGGACGCTCGTAAACCGAAACTCCAGGTTTAATCCTTATTTTAAGGCCAGATTTAATCCTGTCTTAATCCTGGTTTGTTAGTTCAAGAAAGCGACGTCGTTGTCCGCAAATGCAATTGGTCAGCGGCTAGCCTGTACCGACCAATCAAAAATTAGGATGCATGACGGGGCTTGGCCTACGCTTCAAGAACTCTGGGAAGCGTCACCCCGCCCTGGAGAGCTGTGATTGGTGCAGCGGCTGAAAATACCGCTCACCTTCTCATTCACGAGTGGTTCCAGGTGTTGTCAATCTTCCCTGGAGCGCGGCCCCGACTCCAGTGCTTGTTTTGGAGCATATTTATGGTAGGCGCGTTCCCGATGCCCGCTGCTGACAGATGAGTCCGGTTGACAGTTAGCGGATCGCGGTGTCAAGCATTTCGGCAACACCGCAGGCGTCCATTTTATTAACCCGTGAGCGACATGTGTTTTACGTTTTGTTTGACTTGCTTCAGTTTTGACAGCGTTTGTGGCTCGGCGAGGCGGCGCTCGGTTGTTAGGAGAATGTTGTGAATTGGCGCTGCTTCGAGACGCGATAAGACGACGCGCGGAGTTTTAAGCGCAACGTCGTGAAGTTGACGGCGGCGCGCGTCTCTGTCGCTCGTCTTTGCCGCGGAGCGCAGGTCGGCTCATTATATAAGGGCGGATCGGTCTTGTACACGTTTTAAAACACTCACTTTCGCAGTCGGAGCAGCTCGGGGCGAAATCCCACTTGGATTTCTTTCTGTCTTTGTCGATGTTGACCCTCAGATTTCGTAACTCGGCGCCCGGGAAAAAAAAGTTGTCACGCGGCGAACATCTTGTCTATAAAGATGACGTAATTTAAGTGTGATTTAAAGAAAAAGTCAAGAAACACATCTAATCGTCGGAAATTATAATGTAATATTTTTTGGCGAATGCACAAGCATGAATGTAGGTTTTTAAGTGCTCTTTATTTTATTTTTTTTTTTTTACAAGTTTGGGGATGCAGTAGTTGGTCCAGTTGCTGCCCACTTGAAGCGGTCGTGTTTACGTAACGACTCCGCTGGTGGGAGTTGGACTAAGGTTCACGCCACAGCACGTGTTTCTGCCCTTCCACGTTTTGGAATATTCGTATATATTTGTTGAACCGCGAGAGTTTTGTTGCCGGGAGCTCCGCGATGAGGCGCCACGACTCCGACTCGAACGGCCTCTTCTCCTCGGGCGACAATTCCGACCGAGACCTCGAGGTACTGTATGACAGGCACGTGCGTGTCCCCGCTGTCACCCCCAAATCCCTGCCTGATTCTAGTCGCTGCATTTCGGATCTCCCCCCCCACCCACCAGCATTTCTGTTACATTTAACGTCCCCGAGTCCTGCTTCTCCTGAATGATTCGTGTTTTTAATCCTGCTGTCCCTCGTCTGCTCAGGAATGACTGTAGCACCGCATGGCTGCTAGACCCCCATGGACAGGCACGCACGCCCACCCACACACCTGAGCTGCGCTCCCACGCACTGCACGCTCACCCAAGCAAGCCCGCACGCCCACGTGCACGTGGTGCGTTCATCTCTCAGCTTGATGTCTATACACTTCAGGACTGTCTGGTTATCTTAATTCTGCAATATTCTCTCTTGGGTGGAGCAGGGGGCCAGCTGTCCAGAGCCGGGCGGTGTGTGTGGATGTGGGCGTCTGTGCGAGGAGGGTCAGTGTGCGAACGGCTGCGAAACACGACCGCAACCGGTAGGGGCCTGCAGCTGACCAACAGCTTCTTCTAGTTTGTCATTTGTGCTGCTTTCAGTACATCTGACTTCCAGTCACTCGCTTTCTTTCGGTCAGCTTTTTGGTGTTAAAATTGTCCACCTCCTAATCTTTGCCTTCACTTCAATCTTCCATCAGTCTTTTAATGGACAGTTTTGGTCATGTGTTGTATTGATGCCGTGATCATCTGTAGACCCATTCATGATCAGTTCAATACAATTTTATTTTTATATAGCGCTCTTCTCACTGCAGTGACACAGAGCGCTGAACAGACATATAAAGGGTTTGTTCATCAGTTATCCTCAACCACTTGTAGTCAGGGTGGCAGTAGTCCAGATCATATCCTGGATTCACTGGGCACCAGCCTAAAACATGTCTTTGGACTGTGGGAGGAAATCCATGGAGGCACAGGAGACTGCCAGTGGGTTGCCCTGGTTATAATAGATATTTTTTTATTCAAAGAGGACCTCACATTTGTAGCTATTGGCTCTGTTTATTGACTAGAATGGCCAGGAAGGCAGGGTAACCATGGGTAATTGGATGCCCTGAGGGTTATTGTTCTTTCCCCCCCAAATCTGGTTGGGAGTATTTTTGTTTCATCTCCCCAGTTGCCAGTTAACTTACTTTATAGTGTTATAGCTATTATATCTTACTTGTGTATCTGTTCTATCTGTTTTCAATGCTTTGTTCATTGTGTGAGATCAGTGCTCTATAAATAGAAGTTTTAACTGAATTGAATTCATATATCCTTGAGACTAGTGAAAAGCATCCTGTTCCTGTGTTTCATTAGGGCTCATTGAAGGGGCAGTTCTCCGAAATCCAGTGGGGCCTGACAACCAGATACTCAGAAGGCTACGGCACAGAGGTAAGGGTGGATCGGCTCTGGTTTTCCACAAGCACAACTGCCGACGCTTCGCTGTCTGACATGAGTCACAGCAGTAAACACGAATGGACAGAACTTAATGTGTCCATTTCAATGACTTTGACTACATAAAGGACAGGACACTGCTGTCACTTAGGTTGGTCTTATCAGCATAAACATGTTTACCTGTCAGTAGTTAAAGTTGGCAGCGCACAATGACAATAAGTTACTGAAAAATGAATCTTTTCTTTGAAGTTTTGTGCAGTTTTCACTGCTACGGTAATGCGAGGTCAGCAGAGATAACATCTTTGTGTTTGCATGTGCAGGAGGAGTGTGTTCAGTCAGACCCCCAGGGGGAGAGTGATGCAGACGCCGCCATCGAGGATACGGACTGCAGGTATACACTCGAGAATGCTAACATGCGTTACCTGTATTTACACAAAATCGCATGCATCCAGCAACCATGTAGACATGCACCTATGACTTACTGTGCAGCATCTCTTGATAGATCTTTTTTTAATGTATTATGGGGCAACAGGAGGTGTAGTGCTTACAGTTGCCATCTTACATTGAAAAGATCCAGGTTAAAATTGCACCTTCTACTATAGTACCCTTGAGCAAGATGCTTGCCCTAAACTGCTCCAGTAAAATTTGCAGGACTGTATAAAGGGGTAAGTCATTGCGTGTAATATAACATTTTATAATGCTTTGGAGAAGGGTGCCAGCTGTATGAATAATAATAATGGTAATAGTAAGAATTAATAGTACTGAATCTGTTGGTGTGTTGGTTTTGGTATTAGGTTTACCATAAACAATTGCTGTATTGTAATTGTTTGAGACTGTAAAAGTAATAGTTTAGCATAGATATATAGTTTGGAGAAAAGTGTCCGCAATGAAAATACATGTGAATTATGGCCTCAGCTTTTGCTTTTCAATCCAAGGGTATAAGAGCAAGAACATTTTCTCACTTGTATTTAATCTGCAGTTTAAAGTATTCCTTTGGAATAACTGCAGTATTTGGATCAGGTTTCCAGATGCAGGTTCACTGCAACGGATCAGTTCGCGGAGACGTCGTAGGCCACGGGTAGCGCGGCAGGACACGACAGAGAGTGAAGATGATGGTGGGCGGAGCCATAGAGGTCATCGTTGGAACCTTCGACTCAGTCCTCATCGCACACACAACAGGACAATCCTAGAGGTACGTAGCTGAAGAGCTTCAGGACAAGAACATTATGGACATAAAGTTGTTTGACGTCAGTATGGTGTACTGGAGATGCACAGCACAATATAAATTCCAATGGAAAATTTTTATTGGAATCATTTAAATGACTTCAACGTGGAAATATCACCGCTAAACCTCGCCAGTGCTTCACACAGGACTGTCCTGAAGGTGCATGGTTTACGAAGGCCAGCATAGAACCTTCACAAAAGTGCATAAATTTAGTAGACGCTGTCATTGTGGGTGCCCAGCACTTTTTGATCATGACATTATTGTAGATTAGTAACAGAGATCACTTGTACGAGTACCGAGCATTACTAGGGGGTGTTTCCTCCGTTCTAGATAGATTCATGTCCTAAGACTGTCCCTATGTGGCGCTGTCATGTTGGCAAGTTATCAGCACATTAACCCTGGTCGATTTTAAATTAACATCTTTTCTACAAAAAAAATTAATATTGTGTACAGATGGTTCCTGAGTTGCGATGGTCCGACTTACAATTTTTCGATTTTACGGTGGTCCAATAGCAATACGCATTCAGTACAAATCGTACTTCGATTTCCCCCCCGGGCAAGCGATATGCAGTACGATACTCTCTCATGATGCTGGGCAACGGTAGCAATCTGCATCTCCCAGTCTGCCATGCGGTCGCTAATGTATACAACCAGTTGAGGCCAGTGGAAGACTGAGCACTCACAGGTAGTCCAGGTAGGAAGTAAATCTTGTCCACGATTGATTCCTATGCCAGTCAATGCTCAGCCTGAAGACGGGGGTGGAGAGACCACCTACATTCTGTAGCATGACAGTAGGTTAGGTGTATTAAATGCATTTTTGGCTTACAATATTTTCTATTTACAATGGGTTTATCGGAACGTAACCCGATCTTAAGTTGGGGACCGCCTGCAATCTGTTTTTCTGTACATAATGCATCCTTCTTTTTCCTTTTCTCTCAGGAAAGTGTCTCCCAGGTCCGGCCTCTGGTTCTGTGTCGGCCCTGTGCTGGGCCACAGCAGACTGGTGCTACTGAAGTGCCTAAAGTTGGCACATGGTCAATATCCCAATGTCCCCCATCACTCCTGCTGTCCTTTGTTCTCCTTCTCCTTCTTCCAGTCTTTGCCATCATCATCATCATCGTGTTACTTCTCATGTCGTCCGCCAACACCTGACACCTCTCCATTTCTCACTGTATGTCTGATTTTTATCGGTTTCATGTAAATATGACATTGAAATACTGTACTCTCCCTGCAGTTCAGAACTAAAAACTGTATGTACCTCAGCGCCTCTTCTTTCTCCTGTTTCTCATTGAGTAACCACTTTTCATTTGCTGAAAATGTCATTACAGTGTTTTCATCCCTTGCGCACAAATTCATACAAAAAAGCATAAACGCATATGGACTACATTCCTGTAAGTTCACGTTTACTGAAATGCTTTTGAATCTCCTCACCTTATTTAAATTCTTCAACTTCATCTGTAGTTAGATAAACAACTCTTTTGCACATTGTAAGATGCACAGTGCATGAAGCTGCTTCTATTTTGCTGCTAGTAAATAAGAAAATGGGTGAAAAATGTCAATAATTTAAGCTATGCAATCTCCCAAGCAACATCTTTTTAAATGCAGTTGTCAGTGGCAATGACTGGTTAAGACCTCATATGTGCCCGCTCATACCCCCTATTGGCAGGCAAGCAGTCTTAACAGGGAACCCTTGAAGATCTGCTGAGGTAAGGTGCTCAAGGGACCTATAGTGGTAAACCCACAGCTCCTTGCGACTGGGCATAAGCACTCCACAAAGGATCGCCCAAATCTCTTTTTATGCTTTTATAAGCCATTTTACCACATCTGCTCAGTCTGGGCCTGGTGTGGCTATAGAACATGATGGTACAGACAGAACTGGACTACAACCCCTTGTTCTCCAGCCTTTAATACTGCTGTATCTCTGCCCTTTGTGGAGTTTTTGGGGGTAATTCTGTCTTGGTAGAAGCTTGAGTATATCCAGCCTCCCAGCCCTGCTCTGCTGCTTTGGGAAGACCTCATTCCACATGTGGGCTTTGGTTTGTATATAACATCTGAAATGTATGGCAGTTTGGGCCTGATTGAAATAAAACTTGGTGACATTTTTGGAGTAAAAGTTCTGAATCATTTTTGACTGAACACTAAGAGAATGACTATATGTTATTTCCAGTGACGAAACTCATCCGCAGTAGTGAGACGATCATGCAGTCGGATTTCTTTTGCGTCATTTTGTAAATGACAAACTGTTCACACAGTGACTGAAAATGAGCCGTGACCAGTCAGGCAACAGAAGACGGCTAACATACCGTAGCTGTGCACCTGCTGCCAGGATATCGGCTGATGCTAACACATCACTGCTATGCTAGTTAACACAGCAAAGCAGCAGAAAGCAGTAGTCTTTGTTCAGCAAAAGCTAATATTTCATAACGCCAACATTTACACTCCGCAGACAGCAAACATTGTGCAGCGTCAACTTATGCTCTCAATTGCAGTCAGTGTGGATGACATGATTCATAGAATCACTGTTTCTGAAAATGAATGAAAGGTGTTTCTATCAGCCCACTTCCTCTCTGGTGACCAAGTCTCCATGGCAACCATCTGTTTAGGATAGGAAAGAAACCATCTGAAACTAAACTGGGTTGTTCCGGGTCTGTGCCCAAATTTAAATGTCCATGAAATGGTGTCTATATGAAATCAGAAATCTAAAAAACAAACAGAACATTTTGAACACAGCAACCATACTATTTTGGGGAACATGTCACCCTGAAAATAATGGGGATGCACCAAAGTATGAACTGCAGAATTTCACTACATCCAAAATCCATTAAATTAGTTTCTATCAAATTGAGGATTTACTGTACGCAATATATATGATACTCATTTTATCATTCATTCAGCACCGTGACGTGAACATCTCAAAAACAGATTAAATATTGGGCTGTAGTGGTGCAGTGTGTTTTGCTGGTGCATCACAGCTCCTGGGCTGGGGCTTCCAACTTGGGTCTGAATGTAGCTCAGTCTGTGTGGAGTTTACGTGTTCTCTTGTATTCACAACAGTTTCCTCCGTTTCATCCAAGAGTCCAAAAACACATTTTTTTGTGGTGAAATGCTGACTCGCTGTTTGCATGCATGTGTGACTTTGTGTGTGTGTGGGTGTCTGTGTGTGGGAGAGATTGCCCTGCGACGGACTGGTGTCCAGTGTGTATCCATCCTGACACCTGCCTTTGGGAAAAGCTCCACTCTTCTGTTAGTTGGCATTTTACAATGATTGACTGACCGATTTTATTTAGACTCTTGTGACTTATTTTTCAATGTACAACATTTTCAGAAATTTAACTAATTTAAGTGGTAGGTCAAGCATTAACATTATGTGAAGGAAAAAGTGGTGGGATGTTTGTTGCTTTCATTTAGATTTGTCTTATTTGTAAAAGACTTTTCAAATTCACTTTCATAGAAATGAGTTCAGTTAGGACTCCCCTTTAAAATTGTTCTGGGCATCTTTTCATACTTCTAATGTAACTGTTTGTCACTATTTAAAGGAGGCAGTGTAACATACAGTGTTTTGGAGTAAGAACTCCTGACTACAGAAATCAGGTCCTTCATAAATCACAGTAGTCCATCTGTTTAACAGAGTCTGAACTGTGAACATGATGGATGGATTCTGTTACGACCCCTTTAGTTGGACTTGGTAAAGTGCTAGGGGTCAAAGGAGCTGCACATAAATGCTGAAAGGGGTTTAAAGGGTTTACTGTCTGGATGAAGCAGCAGGAACCAAACCAACGGGGTATTTGTGGAAGGGTTTTATTGTGCAAAAAGTTAGTGATTTATACTGCAGAGGCTTCAGTCTGGCGCTCCGATGGAGCACGTTGGTGTCGATATCCCTGGCCCGTTTCCCTGCACCGACCGTGGTAACCGCTATATGCTGGTGGCTATGGACTATTTCACTAAGTGGCCGGAGGCGTACGCTGTGCCGGACCAGAGTGCTGTCACCATGGCAGAGCGCTTAGTGGAAGAGATATTTTGTCACTTTGGGGCACTGGAGGAACTGCACAGCGACCAGGGCAGGAACTTCGAGGCGCAGATGATGAAGGAGGTGTGCGATCGTCTGGGGGTACGGAAGACCCGTACCACGCCCCTGCATCCACAGAGTGATGGGCTAGTGGAGCGATTCAACAGGACGCTGACTGTGCAGCTGTCCATCCTTACCTCCAAGCATCAGCGTGACTGGGATGGACACCTATCCCTTGTCCTGTGGGCATGCCGCTCTGCAGTCCAGGAGTCCACTGGCTGCACCCCTGCCTTGCACATGTTTGGACGTGAACTGCGTACCCTAGTGGAGTTGACTTTTGGCAGCCCACCAGAGCTTGAGATGAGTGGTGACGTGGGTTTGGGGTATCTGCACCAGTTGCGTCAACGACTGGAGTCTGCGCACACATTTGCTAGGCGCAACTTGATGGAGGCGGGGGGCTGGCAGAAGAGGACATATGACATGCAGTGTCGGGGTCGACCGCTGAGCTCGGGGGACCGGGTTTGGATGTACAATATCCGATGAAAGCGTGGACTTTGCCCCAAACTTGTTGACAGCTGGGTCGGACCCTGTGTTGTTCTGGACAGACTCTCAGATGTGGTGTACAGAGTGCAACCGGGGCACGGGCGCCATTCTGTGGTTCTGCATAGGGATCGTCTAGCACCGTATCGCCGAAGGAGTCTATATGCTGCTCCCCTGATGAGCCCACGTCTGCCCCCGTGGTGGCACCCCTCAGCGGCAGACCGAGGAGGGACCGCAGACCACCTCCACATCTCCAGGACTTCGTTCTGGGAACTCCGTGAGTCGCCGGGGCGGTCGACTCTTAAAGGGGGGGCAATGTAACGGCACAGCTGTACATGTAAATAGTTGTCTGGGTGTTAACTGTTTATAGTCCTGTGTTTGTTCGTTGTGTGTGCGTTGCTGCCGGGGTGCATCCTGGGAGATGGTGCGGGAGCATGCGCCGTGGGCAGAGACTCTGGGACGCGGGATTTTGGCGCGCAGAGTGGGAGCGAGAAAAAGAAGAGGGTGGTTGTTTTTCGGTGTTGGTGTTGTTAGTGGGGTTTTTGGAGAGGTTTGTTGCTGCGATGGAAGACGGAATGAAAGAACAGTTCCCTGGACTCCTGACTCCCAAGTCTTTTTGTGGTGGCGCCTCTAACGGGCGCTACAATACTAATACTACTAATAATAATCTTCTTCTTCTTCTTCTTCTTCTTCTTCTTCTTCTTCTTCTTCCGGCCGCTCCCGTTAGGGGTCGCCACAGCGGATCAATTGTTTCCACTCCTTCTTGTCCTCTGCATCTCTCTCCGTCACACCCACCACCTGCATGTCCTCCTTCACCACATCCATAAATCTCCTCTTCGGCCTTCCTCTCTTCCTCTTGCCTGGCAGCTCCATCCCTAGCATCCTTCTCCCAATATATCCAGAATCTCTCCTCTGCACGTGTCCAAACCAACGTAATCTCGCCTCTCTGACTTTGTCTCCAAACCGTCTAACCTGTGCTGCCCCTCTAATATACTCATTTCTAATCCTGTCCTTCCTTGTCACACTCAATACAAATCTTAACATCTTTAACTCTGCCACCTCTAGCTCTGCCTCCTGTCTTTTGGTCAGTTACATACTTTTCTGGCACCCCCGACTTCCTCATACAATACCACAGCTCCTCTCTAGGTACCCTGTCATATGCTTTCTCTAAGTCCACGAAGACACAATGCAACTCCTTCTTACCTTCTCGGTACTTCTCCATCAACACCCTCAGAGCAAACATTGCATCTGTAGTACTCCTTCTCGGCATGAAGCCATACTGCTGCTCACTAATCGTCACCTCCCTTCTTAACCTAGCTTCCACTACTTTTTCCCATAACTTCATGCTGTGGCTGATCAGTTTTATCCCTCTCTAGTTACTACAGCTCTGCACATCACCCGTATTCTTAAAAAATTGGTACCAGTACATTTCTTCTCCACTTCTCAGCCATCATCTCACTTTCTAAGATAACATTAAACAATCTGGTTAAAAACTCCACTGCCATCTCTCCTAAACACTTCCATGCTTCCACAGGTATGTCATCTGGACCAGCAGCCTTTCCAATCTTCATCCTCTTCATAGCTGTCCTAACTTCCTCCTTGCTAATCCATTGCACTCCCTTATTCATAATCCCTACATCATCCAACCTTCTCGCTCTCTCATTCTCTTCATTCATCAGCCCCTCAAAGTACTCTTTCCATCTGCTCAACACACTCTCCTTACTTGTGAGTATGTTTCCATCATTATCCTTTATCACCCTAACCTGCTGCACATCTTTCCCAGCTTGGTCCCTCTGCCTAGCCAGTCGGTACAGGTCCTTTTCTCCCTCCTTAGTGTCCAACCTCTCATACAATTCACCATATGGCTTTTCTTTAGCTTTTGCTGCCTCTCTCTTCACCCTACGCCTCATCTCCTTGTACTCCTGTCTACATTCTTCATCTCTCTACCTATCCCACTTCTTCTTTGCCAGCCTCTTCCTCTGTATACTCTCCTGTACTTCCTCATTCCACCACCAGGTTTCCTTGCCCTCCTTCCTCTGTCCAGATGTCACACCAAGCACCTTTTTAGCTGTCTCCCTTACCACTTCTGCTGTAGATGCCCAGCTCACTGGTAACTTTTCACTGCCTCCCAATGCCTGTCTTAATTCCTCCCTGCACTCCACCTTATAGTTTTCCTTTGTCAACTTCCACCATTTGATCCTTGGTTCTGCCCTCACTCTCCTTCTGTTTTTGATCTCCAATGTCATCCTACAAACCACCATCCTATGCTGCCTAACTATGCTTTCCCCTGCCACCACTTT
>CM030902.1:16639673-16669112 GCA_018136845.1 Heterotis niloticus
GCATTTGACATTACTGTTGCACAGTTTTATGTCTTGAGTTTCAACCAATTGCTTTGTGTTATGAATTGAAACTCATCTTAAGAGCCTCTCAAAGTCTTGAGAATGTATTGATCAATGTTGCTTAAACTTATCAGTCATTTCTAGTTTATGAGTATTCATTAGAAAAGTATACTCATTGCAATGGTATAGATTTCAGGCTAGAATGGCTAGAAGTTGTCAGTAGAGGAGCAGAAGAGAATGAACAGGGACTATCAGAAAAGGAGAGAAAAAATGAATAGCCACCCTGAACTGAAGGAGGAGTTCTTGAGAAAGGAGAGGGAAAGATGGAGAAATAGGGTGAAGGAAGGCAAAATAAAAAACATTAATGATTTGAAAGAAAGAGAAAAGAAGCACAAGAGAAGGTTCAGGAAATAAGCACAGAGAGAGTCAAGAGAACACAGGAAAAGAACACAGGAAGACCTTCAAGATCTAGATACCCCACCACAGAGTCCTTTAGACATCAGTTGTAGGCAGCTATTTGCTGGTTTTAGGGAAAGACACAAAACTAGGACAAGACACTCCAGAGAGATTTTAACAAGTTTATAAGTGGGTTTATAATACTTTGTAAGTAGGTTATATATGCATTGTTTATTGTCTAATGTTTAAAGTTCCTCTGCTAAAAGAAAAGAACATCACACAACACCAATGCCAAGTGGCTGGAAGACCTAAGAGCTGAGCACAGCAACCTCCCAGAACAAGCACCAGTCACTGGGGTGTCGTTCCAAGACATGGTTATATAACCAAAAGCTCTTTTAACAAAAATGTGTACATAGGTTTACCTGACATGGTACATACCTATTGAGCAGGACAATCGTGATCATGTCTTATGTTTTGTTCCCTCAACAATATTTGTCAATAAACTGTTGTATTTCCAAAGTTAATGTGTACTTTTTATGCTTCTAAATATCACTGTTCATGATAGAGATTAAATACAAGTTTGTTCATCTCTATGACCTAAACTGCAACCATTAAACAATGACAAATCTAACTTTTAAAAGGTGATTTTATTCATTTGAAAACATGTATGCAAAACTAAGAGAACCAAGAAACTGCTAAGAGTCAAAATATCTAAGTTCATTCAGCATCATTTTATAGACGTTTCTGTGTGTCTGATGCTGTTGACAGAAATTGAGAGCTGATCCAGTAAACATGTAATTCATACAAAAATATGACATGGTTATATAGTCAGACATGGTTATATAGCCAAAAGCTCTTTTAACAAAAATGTATACATAGGTTTGGCAAAGAATTAAGATACTTTTTTTAGAAAATCAAAACCTGTTTTGTCCCTGATCTTGAAAATCACTGTTTTATTAATTTTATACAATGACTACTTTCATGTTTTATTCTCTCCTGCCTTATAAAGACCTTGTCTCTTACTGTTTTGATCTTTGTTTCTGTGTCTGCCAGTGTGTTGGTTTTTTGTGCAGTTCTGTGTTCTCACAGTTAGTTTTCCAGTGACTCAGGTTTTGTTACCCCTTGCAGAGCTGTTGTGTTTTAGCAGTGGCCAATGCGAGAAAACGGTCATACAGATGGATGAAGGCTCAGATCAGGATTATTTTAAAGAGCTGCAGTATCGGAACCTGTTTATTATTTAGAAGTTTAAACTTGTCCTACACCAACTTCCACCGTTCAGCTGTAAATAGTAAAGATGTGTAACTCACCAGCGATGTCTGCTGTTGTCTCTTTCATTTCATCGTATTCACGTAGTAAAACTTTGCAGGTGAACCTGTTGGGGTCTCTCTCCTGCACGGTAACCTGTTGTCTCACAGTGAAGAGGTCCATCCCGTCTGTGTGGGTCTCTGTAGGTCCACCATTGAGTCTGCGTCCTTCACTGTCCATCCAGACCACTTCAGGCTCAGGGTACCAACCTTCAGACTCACACAGCAGACTGATGCCCCCATCTTTGTATCCTTCAGTAGAGATCACTGGTTGGGTTCCTACACCTGCAGGTACAGAACAAATATTGATAAAAATGGACATAAAAATGTACTGAAAGTAGCTGGAAAAATAAGCACAGCAGTTCCTTCATTATTGAATGTAATACATTTCAGAAAAACTGCTTGGAAGTGGAAAATTTACCAACTGAATCATAAACATCATTGTTTTAAATGTTAATTTTATTTATGTGTCCACTGGGTTACAAACTGAGGATTCAGAGGTGGAAACAAACTTTATTTCTTCAGCATCTGAACAACCAATGCCCAATGAGCACCAAAACTTACCATCAGGTCTGGAGTCTCTCCTGTATCTCCTCACAACAAGTAAACACCTTTTTACCCACATGCAGAAGAGCAAGGCATTATGGGAGATCCACAGCTCCACTCAGGGTGGTGGATCTTTTGCTGTTTTGCTGCAGACTGCATGTGTTGCTCGAGTTACATTTAATACGTTTTTTTTCTGTATTTTTTCGTGTTAAGTCATTTTTCATGCTAATAACTGTTTAGCAACTTGGTGGACTTGAGTGTTTGTGTATTTTAAATATTTAATTTTCCTTCTCCAGTTTGGCTTTGCTGTATTTGGTGTTCATTGTACATTTTTGAGCTTTTAGGAGACAAATGAGGGTTCAGGTTTGTGCTGAACTTTGTGGGAAATGAATATAAAAAATAAAAGTCAAGCGTGAACACAAACTGCAAAAAAAATGGTTATTTCAAGGCAAGCATTTATAAATGAAAACAACAAAAATAAGAATGTTTGTACTGTGTTTTTGTTAACCGAGGTTTTGTAAATTTGAGGACAAAGCACATTTTTAATGATTCTAAGACAAAACAAATAGAATTTTATCAGTTATTAAACAGCAAAAATTTCTTACCTTTAATATTAACATCTATGATGAAATCTTCAAACCATTCTGGAGACTGAACAAAACATTTATATTCTCCATTGTCAGAGCCTCGAGCATTCCTCAGTTTCAATGAAGTATTTCCTTTCTTCAGCTCATCTGGGAAGAGTGATGTCCTTCCTCTGTATGAGGGGATCTGATTCTCATTTCTGTCCTTATGCTCTTGGTAAAGATGTACAGTTGGGTTGGTGGTCTGATCTCTGAGCCACTCCACCCGCAGGTCCACAGCACTGATGTTGGGTTTGAGGTAACAGGGCAGCACAACATCTTCTCCAGCTACAGCAACAATAGGCTCAGCTGGACCAAGAACCTCAAACCTCCCTGGAAAAAGAAGTGGCACAAACTGAGGTACATTCTTCGGGAGTAAACATTATGTTTTCTTACAGAAACAAAATAACTTGGATTTTTAACAGAGACCATTTACCCTGAGTGGAGACTGAAGTGAAGTGGAGAAGCAGGATGAACAAATATTGAGACTCAGACCCACTTGCTTTCATTACTGGAAGAAAGTTAAACAGAATCCTCCAGTTATAATGAGAAAACACAAAGGTTATAAAGTGAAAATAAAAATCACAGTGGATAAGAATACAGATGAAATATTTAAAGAAGAAGTTGCTTTGACTACTTGGTTAAATGAAGCCTCTTCACTAATAAAGATGTTTTAGATGCTGAACCCCACAGTGTTGTACCAGCCTGGTGGTCTTACTTGATTCTGTCATTCCAGGTGACCCAGCACAACATCCAGGGTGACAGTGAAACACCAGGCTATGGTCATTCACTGGGGATCATAAACTCACTGTGGAGAAGAGGAAAGGAGGGTTAGCAGCAAAATTATACTCTTCCTCACTCAGATCATTGGTTATACCAGAAGAACTGAGCAGAAAACAGATTTTGTCAGTCTCCTCATAACATGGAAACCTTGAACTACATGAACCTCACAGTTCCCACTCAGGATCTCGATGAAGCAAAGCGGAAAATGTTATATATTCTTAATTTTATTGCAAAGAATACTCCTCACAGAGTGGGGCTCAGTGTGCGTTGTTTTCTTGTGAGATTGAGAAGAGAAGGAAAGTGAATGACGCCTGTTTTGAACAACCATCCTATGAATCCAGAAGTATATGTTGTGCACCAAAGAGACAACAGAAAAGGAAAAAAAAAGTCTCTTGCAATAAAGGACACAAATGTAGAGTGTGTATTTTAATTATTTATTATTTATGAATAGTTGCAGGATGTTCAGTACAATAATAATAATAATAATAATAATAATAATAATAATAATAATAATAATAATAGTTGTTGTTGTTGTTGTTGTTGTTGTTGTTGTTGTTGTTGTTGAAACATATTTTTGTGTATGTTGGCAGGAATAATATAAAAACTGAAAAATTATTTACCATTTCGAACAATTCAGATCTGTTTTAAGTAGAAGAACTGGATTCTCACTACGGTGAATTTAGACTCAGTTGGGAAAAATTGCCAAACTCAAATGCCAGGAATTCACCAAAGATTAACAATGAATGATAGCTTTAAAGCTTAAAAAAATCACTTTCATTCCTTGCTCCTTTGTGGCAATGGTGAAAGCAAGAGGGCTGTCTGAGACCAGCAGAAAAAAACTGGCATAAAACCTTGGCATCCATGTGTCCACAGTTTGCAACATTAGTTTGCTGCCCATGGAGCTGTCCAGAACCTCTTAGGATCTGAGGAGAGGAGAAACTAGCAGATCATCTAAAGTTAAAGATGGTGGAGGTTCTATAATGTGGTGGTATTTTCTCTGGTACTGCAGATCATGAAAGTATGAAGGGAATCATGAAATGAAAGGATTACCAAGGTATTTCAGAGAGAAACACAGTGTCTAAAAAATAGGGTTAGATCAAACATCATTTGTCTTTGAACAAGAAAGAGGCCCCTAACTCACATACAAAAGCTTAAAAGAACAGGTAGAAAGAAAAAATAGAATGTGTTTAAATATTTCTACAGAAAGGTAAAGGAAGCTTCTCGAAGCTTCAAGAAACATTTGGCTGGTGTCTTCATATATTGCTATATGTATTTTACTGTGCTATACAGATTATATATTTTTCATCCTGTTTAAAAAAAATATATGTAAGTGAATTAGACTTTCTAATGCTCAGCAGGTCGTACATTTCCAGCAATTTCTGAAAATACAGTACAAGAGACACCTAAACTGCAGGGATAGCAAATTAAATCAAACTGTGTTCAAGCCATGTAACATTTTATGGTATAACTGGTTAAAAGTAAGAGAAATACTTGGCTAACCGGTGCAGATCCACAGGGGCCAAACCTTACCAGCACTGTTTTTTTGTTTAATTCCATATTGGCTTGAATATAAAACAACCCAGACTGTAAGACGACCTTTTGTATTTCAACATTAATTTTTAGTAAAAGATTTTTTAAACATTGCAGCATATCTTTAAAAGGAAAAGAATTATCTTTCCTGTATTTGCATTTTTAAGATGGTCTTTTTGGCCTTGCCATCTTCAAACATCATATTCTGTAACTTACACTTTTACCCAGAAAATAACAAAAAACAAAGTCAAGATGACACTTAGCAAATATTATATATATTATTTGACATTTATATCTCTAAGGGTTGGTTATTCTTGGTCCCAAGAATCACACACATTCCTGTTCTTAGGAAAATGGTCTTTTCTTCAAGCAGTTTCTAATCTTGTCTTTGTCTGCTTAGCCAAGTAAAAACTTTTTGCTCAGCTGCTACATATTGGCCCTCCCCTCTGCATTCAGCAGGCTTTACAGTAAAATGCGGTAAAATCATGGTGGAACAGCAGAAAATTGTGGTGTTCTTTACTTTCTCACCTTTGTCCTTTTCTAGGCAGCTGTGGATAATCCTGCCAAAACCACCAAGACCTTCAGTGTTCCTGGCTGTAATGCTAACAGCATGACTTTCTGGTGCTTGCATTTGGGACTCAGACATGGACAGGATGGTGAATGCCGAAGCGCAAATCTGAGGCACAAGCGTAGCCGTAAGAGTGAGAAGCTGTGTTCCCTGCAGTGGTCCAGCAGGCCAAAAGTGGCTCTTAGTATTTTTGCCAGTCTCAGTAAGAACTATTGCTAATATTCTTTGGTCTCCACAACCTAACTTATGCCACTGCTCTATGGTTGGCGAACAGGCAACCTGGTCATTCCCTGCATCTGATTCTGTGCTCAGTTGTGCTGTTATGGTAACACAAGATGAGGACAAATGATCACAGACCGCCCTCTGCACAGCCCATTCCTAGGACATAACAGCATAGTTTTCATGGCAAAAAGCTTTGCACTGACTGTTTCAGTGCAAAGAAAACAACATTTTCAGTAAAGCCCACACCGCCTCTTCCAAGGTTCAAACTAAATGACACGATAAACTTTTTATATTCTCAAATCAGGTTTATTACAACATCACCATCTTTCACTGACCTGTTGGTGTTTTGCTCCCCTTTTCATGCTATGGAAACTTCTGGAAGCTTCAGACTGACAAATAGCACAAAGATTTATTTCAGAAGTGAATAAATATCCATCTTAACCCTGTCGATCCACAGATTTTAGTTTTGCTTTCACTTCTGCACTTCCTGTGTGTTTCTGATTGGTTAGCATCATTGGGTTGGGATGAAAAATATAAAACACTTCCTTGTTATAGAAAATACATTTTTTGAATAACAACCACGATTTGAAAAGTATATTCATTGTACAAAATGCCAAGCAATATTTTTGTTAGTACACAGAAATGTAAGTTGCTGACTGTTCACAGCTACTGAGAGAAGTAAAAGTGGCTGAAAGTCATCAGTCCACAATTTATTTCTTTTTTGTTTCCAGTTTTTATCACTGTAGATAAACTGTGGATATATTTAAAAAATGGTTTTTGTAAAGAAAATCCACAAGAAAAAAAACAAGCGACATCTATGACAGTTGCACTGTGGAAGAGAAAAATTGTACTTCTACTGTCCTTAACACATTGCAATGTGTGCTTGACCGTGCAGTCTACCAGAATGTGACACAACCTGTTTTACAAAACTTGTTCTTCCAGTATTTGGTCTCAGTAATCCCATTTGTACCTGTTTTTCAAGCTCATATCATTTGTCTGTGTGTTCTCTGTAAGTTTCTATGATTTTCATTGCCTTAACCTTAGCCTTGCCCATTCCTTTTCAGGGAGAAACCTACTGGTCAGATTCCTCCCAAGTACCTTGTGTGCTGAGACAATCGATAAAGGTGTTTAACTTCTCAGCTGTTTAATTCCCTCACGGTACTAAAAAGACATGTTGGTGTAAAGTTAAAAGAAGAATGTAAAAATAGCCTCTACCATTCACTGGTTTGTTACCAGTAAATGGACAGCTTTGGAGAAGACAACCTCATTCTGTGAAACTGGAATGAACTTCCACCCACTTTCAGCTCATTGCAGCATTACTGTCATGGTGGCAATCTGTTAAATATACACCTCTGAACAACCCTTCTCACATTTAAACACCATGAAAACCAACTTGCAAAACCAAAGATCCTGTTCCAGGATTTCAGATGAAAACCTGGATGGTGTATGAAGATGAACATCATCGATTATGACCCAATGTCAGGAACTAGTAAAGCAAAGATGGTTTATGTATTGCATGTAAGCATACAGATAAACCCCATTTTATGTACTTAATTTATCCTGATGTTACAGCCCGGCTTGTTTGCTAGGGACCAGCTGTAAGGACCGTAACACTTTAAGTGTGAAATGTAAAATGTAGATGGCTGGAGGTAGGAGAAAACCCCTTTACTCAGAAGATCCCAATACACGGCACAGTTTTCACCAACTGAGAGTACTATTAAACAGTGACAAAGTGCAGTTTTTTTACAGTCAGGAGTAGTGAAACAGAATGCAGAATTATATACAGAACACACAAAACCAAGCACCAAAGTCTGGCATAAAATAGGCAGTTCTCATCTCAAAGAACAAAAAGAAATAAAAAGGTTGTCTAGATCTGGGCCCCCGAAAGAAAAAAAAATAGAAAAGAAACCAAGGCTCTGTCCACCTATACTACAGAGTTCACAAAAAATACAGGGGTGGGCGACTGCCACTTTGCCTGGTTTTCCAACATCTGGTTCTATGCGCTTATGTACAAGGATTATGGAGTGTTGGCAGAAGGCGCACCGAGTGGCTGGATGCTTGTTGGTGCCAACACTTTACAAACATGGGCAGACAGCCAAAATCTGCGCTATTCTCAATCTCATGGAAACCCAAAACACGAACAAGAAAAAGCTGCTGCCCTCCCTCCATGTCAGTCATCGTAGATAAGGACTCGCAGTGGGGATGTCATACACCAGTGATCCTATGCCGTACTTTGCTCTGACGGACCTGTTGAATGCCGGACCCTTATAGGGAGAGACTGCAAGACCAGGGACAAAGACAGACCACAGTTCCCTGCCCCCAAAAAAACAAAAAAACAGCAACCATAACACTGAAAAGGCTGAGCAAAGCAAAGAAGCTGACAACAGGATTTTATTTCAGTTTGCCTGCATGCCTAAGCTGCTGCACGTTGTCTGGAAATGAGAACAACACATTAAACAACTGCAAAATTTTACCTCTGCAGCTTTAAGCAACAAATATTATCTCTGCAACATTACAAGAGAACACAGAACAAGTTGGCAAGATGTCTCACAGTCCCCTGGGTGTGTGAACTGATGTGGGATGAACCTCTGCTCTGTCTGTGTGAAGTCTGCATGCTCTCCCTCTGTACATTTGGGCTTCTTCCTACGGTCCAAAGACATCTTTTCATTTCAATTGCTTACTCTAAATTGGCTAGAGTTTTTAAATATGTGTGTGTGTGTGTGTGTGTGTGTGTTAGACTGCTGTGTTGTACAGACTGGTGAGTCACTGCAGGGAGTTTAAAGTAGAGCATGAAACACTGTGATTCAACTTGGACCAAGATGTCAGCCAAAAACGGAGTCCGGACAAACTTGGCCTCATCAAAAATAGCAATAAAAAAGCAATAAAAGACAAAAGTCAAAAATAAGGAGCAAAAGAAAATAGAGGAGAGGAATGAGGCTTCACAAAATAACTGGGAAAATAGTGAGGTTTAAACTTTACTGTGGAGTGCTTGGCCACACTGGATTCGGTTGAATATCAGGTAGATTTTGATATAAAGAAGATATTTTTCATCCCTCAGGCAATGCTTATACAGATTTGAAGATTGCAAGTGCAGTAAAATGGGGCTCAATTGTGTGTGGTTGGTCGCGCACTGCCATCTAGTGGTCATTTTATATAAACGTGTGTAGCATGAATGTCCCTGGATGCCCAGGAGAGGCAGAGGATACATGTTTGGATTAAAGAGTTTAGCAAACAAAAGAATACCAATAATTCATAACAACAACACCACCACCACCACCAACCCCAGTGGACTGCACTTGACTCTCCATTTCTTTATTGAAATATATTACAGTGGTGATGAAGGCATTTGACAATATGAACCAAGAAAGAAAAACATGGCTCTGATTCTGAACATATCCAAGTATGAAGAAGATGACCTTGTGAAAAAAGTATACTTAAGTACACAACTATTTCAGCACCACTTAAGTTGTGTTATTTTGTGCTCATAAAAACAATTATAAGAACGTAAAAGATTTAACATTAAACCTTTGTGATCGATCAACAATCACAACTTTGCTTCTTACCGATAAACCTTCAAGAAACATTTAAACATTCTGCTCTGATCACTTAAAGTAGAACAGAATACAGTTCAATACAACTTTTCAAAGTAATGAAAAATAAACAGGCATTCTACATAATAGTTGTATCCCAGTCTTCTTTTTTGAGGAACTCATTTTTATATTTTCTCCGTAGAAAATTCCTGATGTCTTGTAAAGTTGTTCCAAGGAATTCTGCTATTACACAGTCTGTGGGATAAAAAAGGCTATGGGTTAGTACTCTGAGATAAAAAAAGGACACTGGTGCAACTGGGAAATTCTCAGGTTAAATGTATACAATACATATATAGAGATATAGAGCTGTATATCTATAGCAAACAATAGTAGTGACACCAAATGTATTGCATATTACATATTTTTGTACTTAATTTTTAATGCAGGCAGCAAGAGAGGTGATGCTGGCTGCTGAGCAGGGAAGTCTCTGGATTTGGAGCAAAAGGAGCAGAGCGAATGTCAGTCGGGTGTTGGGCAAATCGGTAGCGTGTAGTAGCAAGCAGGCGGTGGTGTTTGTTGAGGCAAAACATGGTTTAGAAGAAGGTGGGAAAGGAGTTTATTCCTCGAAGAGCACGAGTGGTAGAAAGGGCGCTGAAACTCAGCACGCACAGAAGGATGAGTTATACATTTGTTTTATCACCTGCTACAATGCACTATTATTTTCTTACATTTGTACGGGGATATTAATATTTGTTACAGCGAAGTCCAAGCAATTGCAAGACCCAAAGTACAAATCGATGAACATTTACTGAACAAGAAAAGCGAATAACAAAACAAAAAACACTTTGCTAAATATGGTGTGTAATAAACTAACCAAGCCGGAGAACTGTGAACACAATAATGTACGACACAGGGGTCTGGAGCAGAGAATGAGGATCGAAGGAGAACTAAAGGAGAACTAAGCGCTGCGTGAGTGTCCGTGAGAAGCTTTTATGTAGTCCGTTGCGTCCGTGGCTGCGTTACAGGGCGAAGAAAGCTGCGTGGTGATGGAGAGGACTCGGGTGTCCCAAAAGAAGGATGATGTTTTATTCAGAGAGGAACACCAAGAAATACTCATCTACTTCATGACAAAACAGGTGTTTTATGTGGTCAACCTTGTCCACTCCCAGTAACTCATTTTAGGGCTTCTAACATATGTGTTCTGAAACTCAGATACAAAATGTTTTCCAAAGTATTGGCAAAAATTTAGAATAAGTTGGAGTTAGTGCATGAAGAAATGCATTTAAAAATAATAAAAAATGATTTAGGAAAGATGAAAGAGCTTTGGAAAATGACGCTCAATCCTCCAGGGCCAAACTTCACACATTGGATAGATGGCTCTAGTATACCTCTATGCGCTACCCTCACCTGGTTTGGCTCATCTGCTAAGAAAGTTTAAGGGGGTTTGGTCGCTACATCTGCTACAGCTACTTGGAACCACAGGTGAGAGCTGAGCACCAGGTGAGGACCAAAGACTAAAGGGACTGTACACCATTCCCCCCAACCAGAGGTGCTACCCTCCCTAGACACCTCATTCACCCCAATATTCGCAACATGGTACCTAAAAATCCAGAGAGCAAATATATAAAAACCTTAAAAGGATTAAATAAATAGTGACTCCAAAGTTTCAGTACTCTGGTATTTGGTAAAACAGGTAAAACAGGTGTGGGGATGAGATTATGTCAACACTGAATGCAGAACAGAGAAAACTGATTTTAGCTCCACCCCATTAGAGAAATATATAAGGTTTGCAGATGGCTTTATAGGTAAAGTGAGGTGGTAGTCAAAGACCAAAGAAGAGAACCCAAAGTGAACAGAAGAGAGAATCAGCGGTGTCTTCATTTCTAAAGAATAAGTCTGTTCCTTTGGTAAGTTAAACTTAAATTCTTAAATTCTTCTTACAGTCAGTATTGTATAAAGAACACCATTTTAAGCCCTGATTTTTATAGGAAATTCACTGCAGTTGCAAATTACTGTTTCTTAATATATGTAAAATACAAATATTTTCTGAATAAAATAAAATAAAACTGTCAGGAACTTGATCGGCAACAAGGCATAGGACCCAGGTGCGGAAGGGAGACACAGGACAGGAGGTGCGAATGCTCAGAGGTTTAATCTGGATACAACTTCAAGGTACAAAGACAGGATAACATCACGCACAGTAGTTGTCAGGTCCCACAACCGTGTTGGTCGGCTCGGCGGCTTTTATAACCGCGTGGTTGTCAGGGGCCATTTCTGTCACCGCGTTGCGTAGCGTCCCGACACCTCTGACAAAAACTATTAAATTTGGCTGCCGAGGGCCTTTCGTATTTCTGAGTGTGATGGGGGGGCAACTGATGTTTCCACCACAAACTGTACGTGGAGAGGGCGCAGAGTACACGGCAGGCAAATAGCGAACTTTTTCACAAGAGATGGCATCAAAACAACCACCCCTACACTAAAATACATGAATACACAAATACACAAGAAATACATGAAAGCATAACATCAAACACATAAACAGTCTGGAGCAAGACAGCCCTGTCTGGAAAGAATAAACCAATGATGGATTTGTTTCGGTTTCGTTTTCGTGAACTACCTTAAGCATAACAAACAGTGCGTAATCGAACCGCAACAAAAAAAATAATACTTAGAGGGATGACACTTTATTAAAAAATATTCAGCCTTAATATCACATAGAAATACATGATGGTCAAAAAAATTATAATATTTGACATTTTTGTTTACAAACGTTAAATGGTATTTTACAACCTGACCTCTGTGGTGTCACGGCGAGTGGCAGACCGAAACACAAATGACAAAATAGAGGAAGAGAGTGAAAAATGCAGAGTTTTTGAATGTGGAGAATGTGCGTGTGCATGTGTTGTCAGCAGCTTGAGGAAACCTTTATTCGCTTTTTAATGTAATATTTTAAAGATATTTGGGGTCAAACTAGTGCGTTACATTTTCAAGGGCTTTGAAAGTAATTATACAGTCACTCAAAAAATAAAATAATGTTTCATGAAAATAGCGTCCATAAATGTCCTGAGTATTTGAACTTTTACTGACATATGCCAAAATCTATATTCATAAAGTTTTATTGATCAAATCAAAGTGACTACCCCAAAGATGCATTGCTTTCTAGTACAAATAATGCAAAATTATTTTTTAAACAGATGTAAGCATGTAATGTAATGTAAAAGCAGTGTGACTCGCCAGCCACCTGAATCGCTATATTAAAACCATTTATTGTCATGGTGGAGTCCAAAATTGTGCAGGTAAAGCGTATCTTGTGGATAACCGGGATGGTAGGGGTGCAGGTCCTTTTCTATTGTTTTCATGTCTGTTAAAGACCCTTTGTAGTGTTTTTTAAAGTGATTCAGTTACCCCATATTTTATATGTATTCTAATGCGTTTAAATGACATATACAGAAAGTGAGTAATAAACTTAAAGATAAATAACTTGTTATTCTTCAGAAATCATTGTTAGCAGCAACTTACTGAAACTCAGTTATTTTTCACTATTAGTGATGTTCTGATCTTCAGCCGAGCCTCCTTTTTTTCCATAGACATGGGAAGCGGAGAGAGTCTACTTAAGAAAAAGGGGTACGGTGTAACCATACGGGGAAAACAAGGTAAACAAGATGGAAATGGGACCTTTGTGGTGATTCATAACAACAGAAGGGAATACTTCATCAAATCCATTAAAATGGAAAACGTAAGTCAGCATTATTTTTGCCAACATAGCAGTAAAATGCCTGAATGCCTGAATGTATCACATATGAAGGAAATCCCGCATACGTAATGCATTCTGTACATTTTATAAAATGTCCATTTTATGTATATTATTTGTCTCAATATTTAGATGACACAAGAAAAAAAGAAGAACGTAGCAGAGCGTGTAAAAATGCTGACAATGATTGAACATACCCATGTTGTCCACTACAGGGAATCTTTTGAAGATGGTATATTTCTCTCAGTTGTTCATTGCAAAACCTGACTTTCACACTTTATTAAAATTTGGCTTATATTTGTGCTTTCAAAAATGTAATGACATTTTTGTCTGCTAAGTAATTCCACTTGACAGAGCTTTTAGAACAAATTTGCCAGAAAGAAATATATTATATTTTCCCAGGTGAAATTTCTCAAAATGATTCCATTTTTCAAAAAGCATCCATAAGCAGCTGTTGAGCAGAGAACTGATATTTTCCATTTATGTTATACAGTTCCAATTTCCTCCTTCAAACCAAAAAAAATATAATTCCTTTGCAGAGGCTGAGAACTTGTACGTAGTGATGGAGTACTGTAAGCATGGAGACCTTGCAAGAGAAATTGAAACAAAAAAACAGCAGAAAAGTCACTTTTCTGAAGCCCAGGTAAACCAGACTCTAGTATTTAAGCTCTGAATACACTAAATTTAAATAATTCATCTTTCCTCTGCTACCATTCAAATTTACCTGTAATTACCTTCATTTTACCTCAGTTATAAAGTATGTTTTGAGTCAACTGTAGGCTTCGGACTGCATGCACATACAATAGAAGTTAACCAAAACTACAGTGCTGTGAAAAAGTAAATACAACCCATGAAGAGGTTTGCCTTTTTTTTTTACAAATATAGACAAATGATCAGTCACCATTAATAGTTTAATCTTTTCACCAAAACTTGATAAAGATGCTTTAATTCTAACCTGGGCACGACTGAACAACTCAAGTCAAGCATTATTAAGGGGGGCATATACTTTTGGTCAGATAGTGACAGAGTGTGGTTAGCTTTTGTATTGGTTTCTCCTTTTTGCAGATTCTTGAATGGTTCATCCAAATCTGCTTGGGCTTGAAGCGTGTTCACGACAATGGCATCGTACACCGAGATATAAAACCTCAGGTACAAATGAGCCACATAAGAACCTTCCCTAGTAAAATTCTGTAATATTATTTTAAATTAAAGCAGAAGAAATCAGTAGAACGCTGGTACATGGCAGTTTCAC
The DNA here is from genome assembly GCA_018136845.1 of Heterotis niloticus. Classification (NCBI taxonomy): domain Eukaryota; kingdom Metazoa; phylum Chordata; class Actinopteri; order Osteoglossiformes; family Osteoglossidae; genus Heterotis; species Heterotis niloticus. The sequence goes on from CM030902.1 coordinate 16,654,179, forward strand.
TGGCTTGACAATGTATTAATCTGTTCTTTATGTTTTAGAATATCTTCCTCAGCAAAAAAGAACGCATAAAGTTGGGAGACTTTGGACTTGGTGAATTCTTCCACAGGTAATATATTGATTTAGCATTTTCTGTGCTGGAAGCTTGGTGCCCACCATACATTTCTATAGCAATGGTTTCAGAAAGAAATCACATTTCTCAAACAATTTATTCTATGTAATAAATCATTTTTGAGCAAAGTTAAAATATACAATAACTGTGACTTTATTTTATACTTGCATGCTTGATGAGACTAACCTCAGCACTAAGATGTTGCTTGTTCTGCAAAACTGAATGCGGTTTTAGAGGAGAGCTTCCATGTCAGTAAGGAGTTCAGTCATCTGTAAGCCAGCAGAAAAAACTAAGCAAAAGTAAATACACAGGAGGCATCACTACAAATTCATATTCATAACAAACAAAAACTACTAATAAAGGACCTAATGCTCCAAAGGGGTCCAGCATCCTAACTTTCATGCCTATCCTATCCTAACCTGTTAACAGAAAATCCTATTTTAATTTGTAATAAACACCACACCACATGCTGACAATGCACACCTTTGCACTTTTGTTGAATGTTTTCTGAGTTTTTTTATATGTTCTATTATTTCTAGAAAAGATGTTTATGCCAAAATTCAGTCAGGAACGCCTCTAAATGTCTCACCAGAGGTGTGGAAAGGAAAGCCCTTTTCCAAAAAAAGGTAACCTACTGGAGGTTCTATTAGGAATACTAAAATGTAGTTATGGAAAAGCCAGATTAAAATAATAGGCATCAAGCTTTAAAATAAATAGCTTCGGCAGTGCAAAGGGTGAAGCAAAAAATAATGTTTTTCCTAATATACATTTCTTGTCAGCAGTCAAAATCCAAGGTGAGTTTAAAGCCATTGCACATTCAAACTGCAGGTACTACATGCTTCGCCAGTGTGCTCCCTGCTGCTTTTTTGTAACATCTACTGCTAAATATTTGGTTTAAAAGAAGGTTATTTCATCTCTCTAAAGGTTCAAAAATCTAGGCAGTCATTTCTCACCCTATATTATGGTTTAGATGAACGAGTGTCTCCATATCATTGACATTTCATTTATTAGTGGTTGTTTTCACTGATATTTTTTCCCATTTTCAGTGACATCTGGGCTCTCGGATGCGTGCTGTATGAGCTTTGCACACTCAGTTCTGCAGTGAGTATGACAGAGGATTCTGTCATTGTGATCATGTTGTTTTACCACATTTGTTTTGCATGCCTCTTGCATTTGATCGTTTTACCTTTATGGCTGGAAAAATGACCAACAACAACAATATTTATTTATATAGCACATTTTCATAAAACAATATAGCTTAAAGTGCTTTACAAGATGACACTGAAAAAGAAAAGAGAAACACCTGGGATTAGGCAATTTTGTTAAAGAATAAGTTACAACAAAACAGGGTAAGGTCAGATGGCCGGAAGGACAGAAAAAACAAAAAAAACTCAAGTCAATGAAGTTGGTCTTGTGGACAGCTGAGGCACCTGTCTTCATTCCGTCAACTCAGGGTGCCTTCATGGTGCATTGGTCAGGAAATGACAACAGAGAATAGTAGGGATTAGAACAGATGCGGATGCCTGAAGAATATGACAATTCTGTACCCATATAGTCTATTAGGAATACAACTAAAATGTAGTTATGGAAAAGCCAAATTAAAATAATGTGTTTTTAGCAGTTTTTTTAAAATGTTCCACAGCGTTATACATATTCAGGGCTGGCTTCTTACTGAAACAGTGACACTCACTTGCTTCTCAAAGGTAAAAGCTTTAATATTTTACCCCATGGCAAATAAAAGGCGGAAGGCCGTTTTGTCCTGCAAATGAATCTCTTTCTTTCTGGGAAAAATGCAGAAGTTGACCCACCTATATGTCAGTTTCCTTCTACTTGTTCAAAAGTTCAGCTGGCAGACCTTACCCCTACACACCCCAGGCAATTTCCTGCTCTTTTTTGGGTCTCCAGGCATTCCCATGGCAGCCAGTAGTTTCATCTCTTCAGCTTTCCCTGGGTTTGGTTGAGAATTTCTTCTTAGTCTGATTTACTGGTTATAACCTCAGCAGGAGCCAACCAGGAAACATTATTGCAAGGCAACCACACCACCTCAACAGACTCCTCTAGATCTGGAACAGCAGTGACTCCAATGTTTTCCCAAACCACAGAAATTCTTACTGGCATGGACAGTGAACTGTGAGATTTTGCTGAGAAACTTAACTTTCAATCTTTTTATTTGCCATTTTGATCTTTTGATCATTACTCAAACCTTATAACCATAGGTGAGAATTCTGGAAACTCAACTCTCAGTTAACCACCACATTCCATCTCCTTCTCCCTTCTTCCATTTCCAAAAATCTGTAATGTCTAGAATCCCTATCACAATGTTCAATGACCATTTAGCCTCTGCACAGAGTTTACACCAAGTGTCATGTTAAGGCAAAGACTACAGAAACAAAATGTCTTGTTTGTTCAGCATTCCATTTTACCAGGAGGATGTGTTTAATCAATCCATCATCATGTGTGGTCAAATCAAACAAAAGTTTTAGTTTCTTCAGAACAAGTGTATGAGTGTAGGGACGAAATTGAAAACATGCTGATTTTTTACAGCTACCATGGATAATTTTTCATGGTCAAACATTATATTATACAACTTAATTAAAATTAGAAATACGTACATACGTGGCCAAAATTGATGGAACCCTTTCTTTCAATGCAAATAATCCATCGTTCTTCATGAGTGTTGAAATTAAAAGATATTTTTTCATCTATATATACATTTCTTTTGTTTGAAATAGAACGAAACAAAAAGCAGTAAAAATAATTGAATTCTCTTTGAAGTCTGTTAGTGTTTTAATGAGAATGGGTCCATGGTAGAAGACCCATGAAGACCTTGCTTCTACAAGAGAAACACAAAAAATTCAGACCGGAGTTTATCAATATGCATGCTGACAGGCTACAATTCTTCGGGGACAATGTCCTTTGGACAGACAAAAGAAACAAACTTTCTGGTGAATTATACCAACTCAATGATCACAGAAAACAAAACAAAGCTTTCAAAGAAAAGATCCATCCCTAGTGTCCAACATGGAGGAGGTTGATTGTTGCTTTGGTTCTTCTGGCACTGGATAACTTGGTTGGATGGATCTGTGCAGGGAACAATGAAGTCAGAAAACGATCAAGGCATTTTGGAGTGAAAACTACAGTGAACAGTCAGAAAGCTATGTGTCAGTCCCAGGTCATGGGTCCTCCAACAGGATAATGATCCAAGATAACAACAAATCTCAAAAAGCACCCAATAAGAGATGAGAAGAAAAAATGGACCATTCTAAAGTGGCTGCTATGAGTCCTAATCTGAATCCCATAGAACTTCTGTGGAAGAGCTCAAATTTGCCATTGGTAGAAGGAAACAATGGATCCGCTGTGGCGACCCCTAATGGGAGCAACCGAAAGATGAAGAACAAGGAGAAGGATCCCATCAAACACAAGGGAGCTGGAGCAGTTTGCTCAAGGAGAGGGGGTCAGCTTACCAGTGGAGATGTGTAGAAACTTCATTCAGAGCTACAGAAAGTGCATGATTGCAGCTTTTACCTCCAAAGGCTGTACTACAAAATATTAGGCTAAGGCTCCCAGTATTTTTGTCCATGCCATTTTCATTTGTTTTATTTTTAAAATGTTATGTTGTCATAAATCAAAAGCTGAGTTTCTGCTCTATTAAATATGAAATACAGAATGGAAAATAGAAAATACTTTAGTGAGTTTTAACTTATTTCAGTGAAAATTGAGATTTTTTTTTTTTTTTTTTTGGGAAAAATCTAAACTTTTTCAGCCAAATGTGTAAAAAGTGTGATTTCATTTTATTTTGAAAACAAAATAATGTGGATATCTTAACTGATTGAAAACCATTTTAGTAGAACTGTGCAGTAACTTCATTTTGTCCATTTCCCTCAGTTTGCTGTACAAGACAATCTTGTTTTCATCTGGGATTTATGGAACAGTCCCACCCAACCAAGCATCTCTTATGAATTCTCACCTGAACTGTGCAATCTGGTACATGAGCTTCTGCAGAGGGACCCAAAGCAAAGGCCCAGTGTGGATGACATTCTGAGGAAACCTTTCATAGCACAACAGCTGCAAGAGGTGAAACAATGTGCATTATTATCATTCCGTGGTTATAACAAACATTAGAATCACTTACTGTACATAATATTTGCACAACTGAAAAATGTAACTGAGAACATCCTCCTGAAAGTTTGCTTAAATTAATTGTTAGGATAGTTTGCCCATATTAATGTAGGCAGCTCAACAGAACCTTAGATACTTCAGTTGGCTTCTCTGTTTGTTTATGCTACAAACTTTCAAATGCAATAATTTTAAAACACTCCTAGTTTATGGATTTATGTATTTAGTTCCGAGCTGCAAGACAGACTCTCGGAGATAATATAAACACAATAACGTCAGTCTGCTTTTATTTCTTGTGCCTCTAAATTGTTTTCACATCTTCTTTCCTTTGTGTTTTTCCTTTTAGGTCTTTGAAGCACAGCCTGAAACACTGTCTCTACTTATGTCAGGTAAACAATATGCAGTTCTGGTCAAAATTCCTGGCACTGCTGCACTTTAGGAAGATTGGGTACAATATGTAGAAAAAAAATTGGGAATTTATTTAACTGCTGATGATCAAGATATTTTAACTGGAGTCCAAAATTACATAACAAAATATGTATGATCAGCTCACATGTAGCTTTTTTACAGAAGAAAAAAATATATGTTAGCTGGACAGGATTACCAGCTCCTACTCCAATACTTGGTTACACAACCCTTGGCAATGGGGACAGCTCCAAATGTTTCTTGTCATTTCTATAAGTTTCCTGTGCCTTTCAGCTGCAGGTTCTTGTGACTCTTTAATGTTTCCAGGATTCATTTTACTAACAGCAGATTTCTGCTTTTTATGAAGGTTTTCAGTTTGATGGAGATCAGGACACATTGTTGGACAATTTTAACTGATACAGTCTTTTTTAACCATTCTTTTCAACTTTGGTGTGTTTTTGGTCATTGTCCTTTTGGAAGACCTCTTTGGTCCTATTGGCCCGCACCTAGTTGTCTGACACTGTATACTGCCTTGGTAATTTGATTTTACAAATCTCTAAATCAGGGATACTTAAACATTTTAGTTTGTGGAGCCAAATAAGAAAATTGTTACTGTTAAGAAAAAGTTACTGAGACCGACGAAAAGAATTATCACCACAATGTCAGCAAAACCATACAAAGGTAAATAATGAGTGTATAGTGAAAAAACAGTAAATGTTTTAGTTTTCATAACAAACAGTAGTTCACAAATGAAAATGAATAAAACAGAAAAGTGAAAAGAAAACATTTTTGAGAAAAGGAGAAAACGTTTAGCTAATTAAACAATGAAATCAAGTAAAGGTAAAAATGATTTGCTGATTTTGAAATTGGTTGGAACAAAAACCTGCAGCCACAGGGGGCCCCAGAACTAAAACCGAGAACCACTGAACCACAGAGCCATGTTGCCTATAAACTGGTGGAATGCTGGCTGAGTATCCTCAGCTTATGCAGCAGTTGCCTTACAGACTAATAAGTTGCCTCAGTCCACTTACTCTTTCACTGTCCAAACACTGTTTTTTTCAACCTTTCTGCCTTGCACTTGAACAATTGTCAACAGTGCTTTCATGCTGTGGGTGTTTTGTTAAAAAAATGCATTTTTAATTTATTAAATTTGAGGCATTTATTGATGAGGACTTCCTCACACAGAACACATTGTGGACACTCTTTACCATTTCTGCAATCTTTAGTAAAACCAAGAGAAGAAAACTCTTTATATTTTCATTATACTCCTTATATCCCTTCACTTCATGGCCTTGTCTGTTTAATTCCCTCCATCCCTGCCTTGTATGTATTAACCTTAACCTTTATTAATCAGTCATAATAAATCGATTGTTTCACAAGTTTTGAGAGGGGTGGTAGTGTCATGGGCAAGTGTATTGTAGCATTGGATGCTACCTAAAGGCATGATAGATGTGAGTACTGCATGTGTAAAGCTAATTTAAGAGTCTATCTGTAGACTGTATAGCGTGTTCTACTGTCAGGGTTCACATAGCTCCAGTGTGTGGTTAAGAACTGGGGTGGTTATCCCATCTCAACCAGAGACTGAGAGATCAGCTCTACCATTTTCCATTGCTTCTTCCTTTGAAAACATGTTTAACCTTTTCCTCTTCCTACCATATACCGTACATGAGCAGCAATTTAATAACACTGTGATTTGGGGAAGCAGAGATGCCAAGGTCTCTGGAGACATTGAGAGACTTGAAATGTTATGTTTTAGTGATCATTTTTCTGATGAATTGTTCGAAAGGGGCTGGTAAAGATTCAAAGATTCAAAGAGATTCAAAGATTTGAAGAGATTTATTGGTGACATACATGGTAACCAGATATGCTATACAATGAAATGCACACTGAATTGACAGGAGACTGTGAGCGGTGACACTCAAAGGAAATCTAAGTCACACAGCAAATAGATAAGCAAACAAATGAAACAGTAAATAAAAAATAAATAAAGTTGAATAAAATTAAATATTAAATAGGTCTTAACAGTGACAGTGTGTGTGTGTGTGTGGGGGGGGGGGGGCAGTAAGAGGATGTTGTAGACCGTGGTTGTGAGGATTGTGATAGGTTCAAAAGCCTTATGGCCTGTGGATAGAAGCTCCTCTTAAGTCTCTCCGTTTTGGCCATAATGCTTCTGAAGCGTTTGACTGATTTCAGCAGGATGAACAGATGATTGCTGGGGTGAGACAGGTCACCGATGATCCTAGTCGCTCTGGTCCTGCATCTACTGGTGTAGATGTCCTGTAGGGATGGCAGATCAGATCTGGTGCAGCATTCCGCTGTCCGGGTCACTCTATGCAGTGCCTTGATGTCACGAGCACAGCTATTCCCAAACCAGGAGATGATGTTCTGAGTCAGAACAGTTTGTACAGCACCAGATTAGAACGTTTTAAGGATCGGCGGAAAGACCTGTAGCTTCCTCAACTGTCTGAGGTGGCGGAGCCGCTGCTTTGCTCTACTGGCCTGAGCTCGGATGCGTACAGTCCATGTCAAGTTCTCAGTGAAATGAACGCCCAGGTATTTGAAGCTGCTCACCCTCTCAACTGCAGTCCCGTTGAGTGTAAGGGGGGTGTAGGACCGTTGCCGGCGCCTACCAAAATCCACCACCATCTCTTTAGTTTTGCCTACATTCAGTTGTCCTGGCACCATGATGCCAAGTTCTCCACCTCCTCCTAATTGTGTCACAGCAACATTTCAGTTTTTAAACTGTTTCCAGGTGGTATAGTTTCCTCCTACAATCCAAAAACGTGAGATTTGGGTGAAATGATGACTTGTTATTAGTGTGTACCTGAGTACTGCTAGTTTGTACATCCTGCAGTCCCGGGGTAGAGTCTGGAACAATGTGATCCTGCTTTAAAATAAAAAAGTTATGAATAGTGAAAGAGTGACATTTTAATTTTGTCATTTTGTTTATCAGTGTAGGTGTTTTTCAGTTCCTATGTGTACATGGAAACACGATTTGAGATGCAGATTTTTAACTTTGTGTATTTTAAAATTTACTTAATTATATCCATATTATTGAATTTTGTCTTTCCCAGATAATAACATAATGATGCTTGATTGCCAGTTTATTGTCATTTTTTGATGCAAATAATTTTTCATGTGAAAATGATTAATAATAACTGATTTTTTTTTTCCCCCCAGGTGAAACATCAGAAATTAAAAGCAATGTGGATGTCTGCCAGTAAGTACAGGAGATCTTAATTAGACTGCAAGTGTCAGTATGTAGTAGCATGTATATTTTTCATATAAATTTTCTGCAAACTAGTTTTGAGAGATTTAGAACACTTTTTTTTTTTAATACACCAGCAAGGCTGGGTAACAATGTTGTCAAGTGTTATTAAATTGACAGTATTTACTAAATGGAAAAATTTAGATAGATATAGTTCATATGTTTAATTTTTATCAAAGCATAAACTCCCAAAATATAAGATAAGGGAATAATTGCATGCAATCAGTGTGAAACTCAACAAAAATAAACTACTGTAAGAATGAATAAAAGAATGAATAAAAAAGTGGAGAAAATACAAGAAAAGTCCATGTGTCCTTATATGAACAAATACTATGCTATAGCTTACACTGTAAGTTCAGCTTCTTTTAAAACACTCCAAAGTGCAGTTAAAGCAATTCATAATGAATTAAAATCATTTAATACATTTGGTTCTAATTTATGGACTTGTATGTTTTAAATTTTTAATAATTGGAGTATTGGTAAAGCTAATCCAGCCGCAAGGGGATGCACAAACTAGTGCATTTCTTTGTGCCGGTCCCAAGCACGGATAAATGGAGAGGGTTGCGTCAGGAAGGGCATCCGGCGTAAAAATTTTGCCAAACCAAACATGCGGACAAAAATAGAAATTTCTACACCGGATCGGTTGAGGCCCGGGTTAACAACGACAGCTACCAGCATTGCTAGCCGACAGGGTGCTGGCGGAAATTGGGCTACTGCTGGCCAAAGAAAGAGAAGAGGCTGAAGGAAAAGAGGAGGAAGGCATATCCGGAGGAAGGAGGAGAGGAGGAAGGTTAAGAGAGTGGACGTGAGGATAGGAACTTTGAATGTTGGTAGTATGACTGGTAAAGGGAGAGAGCTTGCTGATATGATGCAGAGAAGGAAGGTTGATATATTGTGTGTGCAAGAGACCAAATGGAAGGGGAGTAAGGCTAGGTGCATCGGAGGAGGGTTTAAACTATTTTACCATGGTGTGGATGGGAGGAGAAATGGGGTAGGGGTTATCCTGAAGGAACAGTATGTCAAGAGTGTCTTGGAGGTGAAGCGAGTGTCTGACAGAGTGATGGTTATGAAACTGGAAATTGATAGTGTGATGATGAATGTTGTTAGTGCATATGCCCCGCAAGTTGGGTGTGAGATGGATGAGAAAGAAGAATTCTGGAGTGATATGGATGAAGTGGTGAAGAGTGTACCCGAGGGAGAGAGAGTGGTGATCAGAACGGATTTCAATGGGCATGTTGGTAAAGGGAACAGAGGAGATGAGGAGGTGATGGGTAGGTATGGTGTCAAGGAGAGGAACACAGAAGGTCAGATGGTTGTGGATTTTGCAAAAAGGATGAACATGGCTGTGGTAAACACGTATTTTAAGAAGAGGGAGGAACACAGGGTGACGTACAAGAGTGGAGGAAGATGCACTCAGGTGGATTTTATCTTATGCAGGAGGGCCAGACTGAAGGAGAGTGTAGACTGCAAAGTGGTGGCAGGGGAAAGCGTAGTTAGGCAGCATAGGATGGTGGTTTGTAGGATGACATTGGAGATCAAAAAGAGAAGGAGAGTGAGGGCAGAACCAAGGATCAAATGGTGGAAGTTGGAAAAGGAAAACTATAAGGTGGAGTTCAGGGAGGAATTAAGACAGGCACTGGGTGGCAGTGAAAAGTTACCAGTGAGCTGGACATCTACAGCAGAAGTGGTAAGGGAGACAGCTAGAAAGGTGCTTGGTGTGACATCTGGACAGAGGAAGGAGCACAAGGAAACCTGGTGGTGGAATGAGGAAGTACAGGAGAGTATACAGAGGAAGAGGCTGGCGAAGAAGAAGTGGGATAGACAGAGAGATGAAGAATGTAGACAGGAGTACAAGGAGATGAGGCGTAGGGTGAAGAGAGAGGTGGCAAAGGCTAAAGAGAAGGCTTATGGTGAATTGTATGAGAGGTTGGACACTAAGGAGGGAGAAAAGGACCTGTACCGATTAGCTAGGCAGAGGGACCGAGCTGGGAAAGATGTGCTGCAGGTTAGGGTGATAAAGGACAACGATAGAAACATACTCACAAGGAAGGAGAGTGTGTTGAGCAGATGGAAAGAATACTTTGAGGGGTTGATGAATGAAGAGAACGAGAGAGAGAGAAGACTGGATGATGTCGGGACTACGAATAGGGAAGTGCAATGGATTAGCAAGGAGGAAGTTAGGACAGCTATGAAGAGGATGAAGAATGGAAAGGCTGTTTGCCCAGATGACATACCTGTGGAAGCATGGAAGTGTTTAGGAGAGATGGCATTGGAGTTTTTAACCAGATTGTTTAATGGAATCTTGGAAAGTGAGACGATGCCTGATGAGTGGAGAAGAAGTGTACTGGTACCAATTTTTAAGCATAAGGGTGATGTGCAGAGCTGTAGTAACTACATAGGGATAAAACTGATCAGCCACAGCATGAAGTTATGGGAAAGAGTAGTGGAAGCTAGGTTAAGAAGGGAGGTGACGATTAGTGAGCAGCAGTATGGCTTCATGCCGAGAAGGAGTACTACAGATGCAATGTTTGCTCTGAGGGTGTTGATGGAGAAGTACCGAGAAGGTAAGAAAGAGTTGCATTATGTCTTTGTGGACTTAGAGAAAGCATATGACAGGGTACCTAGAGAGGACTTTTGGTATTGTATGAGGAAGTCGGGGGTGCCAGAAAAGTATGTAAGAGTGGTACAGGAAATGTACAAGGACAGTGTGACAGTGGTGAGGTCTGCAGTAGGAGTGACGGATGCTATCAAGGTGGGGGTAGGATTACATCAAGGATCAGCTTTGAGTCCTTTCTTGTTTGCAATGGTAATGGACAGGTTGACAGATGAGATCAGACAGGAGTCACCGTGGACGATGATGTTTGCGGATGAGATTTTGATCTGTAGTGAGAGTAGGGAGCAGGTTGAGGAGACCCTGGAGAGGTAGAGATATGTTCCCGAGTCTTTTTGTGGTGTTGCCTCTGACGGGCGCTACAATAATAATAATAATAATAATAATAATAATAATAATAATAATAATAATAATAGTAGAAGAACCTGGAATATGCCATTCACAACTAAGGTCTGAAATAAAGCACAAGGATAAAATTATTAAAATAAAAAAAATAAATAAATAAAAGAAAGAAATACACTAGGCAGCCACTCGCATAGAAGTCAAAGCAATGACAACCACTGAAGTGAGCAGACAATTTTCACACTGTCTAATTTTACGGGAGAAGTCCAGTCGATAAAGTGGAACAAAAGGCAAATTGAGGGGTACAAAAACAGAGATACAAAAAGTTTTTCTCACCACTTGACCCCGACCTCCATTCTCCAAATTTCCCCATCATGCATTCAAAGCCCAGATTGTCAAACACCTTTGCTTCCACCAAAGCAGCCCAGCATCAGAACATCAGCATCTCCAGGGGCCTCTCCACCACCAGCAAGGCCTCAGAAAGGGTGTGTGTGTGTGTGTGTGTGTGTGTGTGTGTGTGTGTGTGTGTGTGTGTGTGCGTGCGTGTGTGTGTGCATGCGTGTGTGTGTGTGTGTATGTGTGTTAGACTGCTGTGTTGTACAGATTGATGAGTCACTGCAGGGAGTTTAATGTAGAACAAAAACTGTGAGTTACCTTGCACAAAAAGGGCAGACAAACACTGTTTATTTCTTTGTAAGCCATTTTACAGAAAAGCATCTGCTGAGTGAATCTATGAAAAAACATTTGTTTCTGCGCTGCTGTCTTGGAATACAAAATTATAAATTTAGTTTTTTTGAAAGCATAGAGGTATTAAATAAATCCCTTTGTCCCCTAAAGCCCAACTCTTTTAACTCAAATGGGTTAATGTGTCTGGAAGTAGGAATGTGTAAATTACATAAAGGCATGAACTGTGCCTTTTAAATAGCAAACAGTGAATAAAAATAGTTTTTTACTTTTAGGGTCTGATCTTGACTGAGGGGCTGGGACCCTGGCGCTCAGAAGGCCAAGGCAGTCCGGATCTGGCTGGTGAGCAGTGTGACCAAGCATGTGCTGTGGCAAGCAAATAGCCAGCTGGTCCAAACAGTGGAAGACTTAGGCTCCCAGGGCCTGTATTACAAAATCCGGGCTAACCTCACATTTAGGATGGAGATGGACGTCACACGATGGGGCTACTCTGAGGCCAAAGACAGGTGGAAAGGCCTCTTCTGGCTTTAGCCCCATCGGGTTTGTGGTGATCCCTCCATCCTGGGTAAGCAACACATGTCTTTTGCACATACAGGACATCGTGACCCCTGTTTTTGGTGAATGCACGTGTTTTTCTTTTAGTGTCTTGTGTTTTTAGTGATAGATGTAGGGTTTGAAGTTTTAACATCACTAACAAATTTGTATTAACAACACTTAATGTGTATACATATCTGTAGATATGAAAAACACTGTAGCCCTGCTTGTGCTTTTTAACTTGTTTAAATTTTAACTGCATGATGAACTTAGTCTACACCCATGGCCAAAAGTTTTGGCAGTGATACAAATGTGTTTTGCAAACTTGCGGCTTTGGTTTTTGTGGTGGAAATTCACATTGTTTTTAAATTATTGTGCAGAGTGATAGGAAGCATATTAATTCATTGCAAAGAGCTTTATTGGTATAAAAAGTAAACTTTATCACAAAATCTATTTTCACTGTTTTTTGGCCCTGGCACGAAATGATCAGCTAACTTTATTTCAGTACAGTCATATCATAGCACCGGTGAAGGTGTGAACAAGTACAGCTGAAATCCCTCTATTGAATTAGAAGGGCAGACTGACTGCTATGAAAGAGGGGCAGATGTGCTTGAAATCATTGTCTTCTTGTGTTAGCAATGGTTACCTCCAAAGAAACGCGTGCAACCATCATCACTTTGGCTCAAAATGGCCTCACATGCAAGGAAATTGCCGCAAAGAACATTGCACCTGAAAGAACCATTTACCATATCATCGAGAACTTCAAGGCGAGAGGTTCAATTGTGGTGAAGAAGGCTTTAGGACGTCCAAAAGCAGCAGGACCGTCTCCTCCTGAGGAGTCGGCTACAGAACTGTGTTGCCATCAATGCAGAGCTTGCTCAATATTGGCAGCAGGTGGGTGTGAGAAGTCTTTTGGACAACAGCCTTATGTCAAGAAGGGCAGCAAAGAAGCCACTTCTTTCCAAGAAAAACACCAAGGACGGACTGAAATTCTGCAAGAAGTACAAGGATTGGACAACAGAAGACTGGTGCAAAGTTATTTTCTCGGATGAATCCTCCTTCCGACTGTTTGGGACATCTGGAAAATCAATTGTCCGAAGAAGAAAAGGTGAACGCTACCATGAGTCCTGTGTCATGCCAACAGTGAAGCATCCTGAAACAATCCATGTGTGGGGTTGCTTCTCATCCAAGGGAGTGGGCTCACTCACAGTTCTGCCCATGAACACTGCCATGAATAAAGAATGGTATCAAAACGTCCAAGAGCAACTTCTCCCAACAATCCAGGTGCAATTCGGTGATGATCTGTGTATTTTCCAGCATGATGGAGCACCATGTCACAAGGCAGAAGTGATAAAAGTGGCTCAGATATCAAAACATTGAAATTTTGGACCCGTGGCCATGAAACTCCTCAGATCTTAATCCCATTGAGAACTCCTCTTCAGAAGTTTTACACTACATCTCAGTTGAGCAAGGCCCACGTTGCTAAAGAAAGGCACAGAATTCAGCAGACCTTGCAGCTGGGCAGTGATTCCATCCTAGAACAACTTCCCATTTTTATCTTGTTCAGCTCACAGGTTTCAGGATACAAGAGCTGCAGGATAATATTTTGAACAACATAGTCATAAAAAATATTCATTCTGCTATATTGAGTATTGCCTTTACCATAGTACAAGTACAAAACATACAGTTAATGTTTGACTTTAAAAGCATAACTTTTATCAGTTTCTCTCACAGAGTGTATTTGTTTCTCTGTTTTCTTGTCTGTCCTTGTGTGTGTTTCTGTGTTTTGTGTGTCTGTGTGTGCTTTTATTCATATGTTTTCAATGTCTGTGTGTGTGTGTGTGTGGGGGGGGGGGCAATGTTGTGAGCGCTTTTGTATCTGTTTGAGTTTTTTGTGTCTTGGTTTGTTTGTGCTACGGCAGAGGTGGTGGAAGCAACTGCTAGACCCATGGCACAAGTTTGCAAACCTTTACTTGGGCTAAGACTTGAGCAGAAAGACAGCGCAAAAGAACAGAAGAACCGCAGAGAGAAGAAAACTCAAGAGTCCGCAGCGCAGCGACCGGAACCTCCGTTGCGAGCTGTGTGAGAGTTAACATTTGGGGTTTTTTGGTTTAGTGGATTTATATTTCTGGCTTTGGTTGGACCTTGAACGTAAATACGTAGAACTTAGCACAGAATAAAAAGAAAAAGAGATTAAAAACGAATGCGTCTCCGTGTTTAAATTTAAAAGTTTGTGAAAAACACAAATACGGGAGTGAAAGGAGAACTGAGTGCTGGGCGAGCGTCTGGGTTAGACTTTATATAGACTTTATGTAGACTTTATGTAGACTTTATATAGAGTTTATATAGTTTATATATCCTCGGTTTCGGTACCAAACTGAAAAATTAAAGTTAAAAAAATAATTCAGATTCTTTGTTTCATTTCCTTTGTTTCTTTTCGTACCGAACTTTTACAGTAAAACAAGGTCTTCAGTCTGTCTGATGCACAGCAGAAATGATCAATGGGTTTTCACTGAATGTCCAGAAAAATGGATAGAGTTCCTCAGTGAAGTTGTATCCAGTAAAAGAGTAGAAAAGAGCCTCATCCTCCACAGAGTAAAATGCGACCTGACCCCCCTCGTAGTCCACAAACACCCCCACCTTTTGGGGCTTCGCAGGCAGCGGGAGGGACACCCAGGGGTCAGTGAGAGCCCAGTATTTACCACCATGCATCCTAATTGCCCAGAGACCACCCTTAGTGTTCCGATCAAAATCCCCCTTCCTCTCAATGGACTTTCTGGCCACTCCTACAATCCAGCCTGTGCTGTCCTTAACTTGAACCTCCCAGTAATGTCGCCCTGAAGAAAACCCTTCTTTCCCCAGGAC
>CM030902.1:16669612-16693567 GCA_018136845.1 Heterotis niloticus
GATGCGTGCTGTATGAGCTTTGCACACTCAGTTCTGCAGTGAGTATGACAGAGGATTCTGTCATTGTGATCATGTTGTTTTACCACATTTGTTTTGCATGCCTCTTACATTTGATCGTTTTACCTTTATGGCTGGAAAGATGACCAACAACAACAATATTTATTTATATAGCACATTTTCATAAAACAATGTAGCTCAAAGTGCTTTACAAGATGACACTGAAAAAGAAAAGAGAAACACTTGGGATTAGGCAATTTTGTTAAAGAATAAGTTACAACAAAACAGGGTAAGGTCAGATGGCCGGAAGGACAGAAAAAACAAAAAAAAAAACTCAAGTCAATGAAGTTGGTCTTGTGGACAGCTGAGGCACCTGTCTTCATTCCATCAACTCAGGGGGCCTTCATGGTGCATTGGTCAGGAAATGACAACAGAGAATAGTAGGGATTAGTATAGATGCGGATCCCTGAAGAATATGACAATTCTGTACCCATATAGTCTATTAGGAATACAACTAAAATGTAGTTATGGAAAAGCCAAATTAAAATAATGGGTTGGCTTCTTACTGAAACAGTGACACTCACTTGCTTCTCAAAGGTAAAAGCTTTAATATTTTACCCCATGGCAAATAAAAGGCGGAAGGCCGTTTTGTCCTGCAAATGAATCTCTTTCTTTCTGGGAAAAATGCAGAAGTTGGCCCACCTATATGTCAGTTTCCTTCCACTTGTTCAAAAGTTCAGCTGGTAGACCTTACCCCTACACACCCCAGACAATTTCTTGCTCTTTTTGGGGTCTCCAGGCATTCCCATGGCAGCCAGTAGTTTCATCTCTTCAGCTTTCCCTGGGTTTGGTTGAGAATTTCTTCTCAGTCTGATTTACTGGTTATAACCCCAGCAGGAGCCAACCAAGAAACATTATTGCAAGGCAACCACACCACCTCAACGGACTCCTCTAGATCTGGAACAGCAGTGACTCCAATGTTTTCCCAAACCACAGAAATTCTTACTGGCATGGACAGTGAACTGTGAGATTTTGCTGAGAAACTTAACTTTCAATCTTTTTATTTGCCATTTTGATCTTTTGATCATTACTCAAACCTTATAACCATAGGTGAGAATTCTGGAAACTCAACTCTCAGTTAACCACCACATTCCATCTCCTTCTCCCTTCTTCCATTTCCAAAAATCTGTAATGTCTAGAATCCCTATCACAATGTTCAATGACCATTTAGCCTCTGCACAGAGTTTACACCAAGTGTCATGTTAAGGCAAAGACTACAGAAACAAAATGTCTTGTTTGTTCAGCATTCCATTTTACCAGGAGGATGTGTTTAATCAATCCATCATCATGTGTGGTCAAATCAAACAAAAGTTTTAGTTTCTTCAGAACAAGTGTATGAGTGTAGGGACAAAATTGAAAACATGCTGATTTTTTACAGCTACCATGGATAATTTTTCATGGTCAAACATTATATTATACAACTTAATTAAAATTAGAAATACGTACATACGTGGCCAAAATTGATGGAACCCTTTCTTTCAACGCAAATAATCCATCATTCTTCATGAGTGTTGAAATTAAAAGATATTTTTTCATCTATATATACATTTCTTTTGTTTGAAGTAGAACGAAACAAAAAGCAGTAAAAAGAACTGAGTTCTCTTTGAAGTCTGTTAGTGTTTTAATGAGAATGGGTCCATGGTAGAAGACCTATGAAGACCTTAGTTCTACAAGAGAAACACAAAAAATTCAGACCAGAGTTTATCAATATGCATACTGACAGGCTACAATTCTTTGGGGACAATGTCCTTTGGATAGACAAAAGAAACAAACTTTCTGGTGAATTATACCAACTCAATGATCACAGAAAACAAAACAAAGCTTTCAAAGAAAAGATCCATCCCTAGTGTCCAACATGGAGGAGGTTGATTGTTGCTTTGGTTCTTCTGGCACTGGATAACTTGGTTGGATGGATCTGTGCAGGGAACAATGAAGTCAGAAAACGATCAAGGCATTTTGGAGTGAAAACTACAGTGAACAGTCAGAAAGCTATGTGTCAGTCCCAGGTCATGGGTCCTCCAACAGGATAATGATAACAACAAATCTCAAAAAGCACCCAATAAGAGATGAGAAGAAAAAAATGAACCATTCTAAAGTGGCTGCTATGAGTCCTAATCTGAATCCCATAGAACTTCTGTGGAAGAGCAAAAATTTGCCATTGGGAGAAGGAAACAATGGATCCGCTGTGGCGACCCCTAACGGGAGCAACTGAAAGATGAAGAACAAGGAGAAGGATCCCATCAAACACAAGGGAGCTGGAGCAGTTTGCTCAAGGAGAGGGGGTCAGCTTACCAGTGGAGATGTGTAGAAACTTCATTCAGAGCTACAGAAAGTGCATGATTGCAGCTTTTACCTCCAAAGGCTGTACTACAAAATATTAGGCTAAGGCTACCAGTATTTTTGTCCATGCCATTTTCATTTGTTTTATTTTTAAAATGTTATGTTGTCATAAATCAAAAGCTGAGTATCTGCTCTATTAAATATGAAATACAGAATGGAAAATAGAAAATACTTTAGTGAGTTTTAACTTATTTCAGTGAAAATTGAGATTTTTTTTTTTTTTTTTGGAAAAATCAAAACATTTTCAGCCAAATGTGTAAAAAGTGTGATTTCATTTTATTTTGAAAACAAAATAATTTGGATATCTTAACTGATTGAAAACCATTTTAGTAGAACTGTGCAGTAACTTCATTTTGCCCATTTCCCTCACAGTTTGCTGTACAAGACAATCTTGTTTTCATCTGGGATTTATGGAACAGTCCCACCCAACCAAGCATCTCTTATGAATTCTCACCTGAACTGTGCAATCTGGTACATGAGCTTCTGCAGAGGGACCCAAAGCAAAGGCCCAGTGTGGATGACATTCTGAGGAAACCTTTCATAGCACAACAGCTGCAAGAGGTGAAACAATGTGCATTATTATCATTCCGTGGTTATAACAAACATTAGAATCACTTACTGTACATAATATTTGCACAACTGAAAAATGTAACTGAGAACATCCTCCTGAAAGTTTGCTTAAATTATTTGTTAGGATAGTTTGCCCATATTAATGTAGGCAGCTCAACAGAACCTTAGATACTTCAGTTGGCTTCTCTGTTTGTTTATGCTACAGATGCATATATAATGTTTGCTCATTTATGCTACAAACTTTCAAATGCAATAATTTTAAAACACTCCTAGTTTATGGATTTATGTATTTAGTTCCGAGCTGCAAGACAGACTCTTGGAGATAATATAAACACAATAACGTCAGTCTGCTTTTATTTCTTGTGCCTCTAAATTGTTTTCACATCTTCTTTCCTTTGTGTTTTTCCTTTTAGGTCTTTGAAGCACAGCCTGAAACACTGTCTCTACTTATGTCAGGTAAACAATATGCAGTTCTGGTCAAAATTCCTGGCACTGCTGCACTTTAGGAAGATTGGGTACAATATGTAGAAAAAAATTGGGAATTTATTTAACTGCTGATGATCAAGATATTTTAACTGGAGTCCAAAATTACATAACAAAATCTGTATGATCAGCTCGCATGTAGCTTTTTTACAGAAGAAAAAAATATATGTTAGCTGGACAGGATTACCAGCTCCTACTCCAATACTTGGTTACACAACCCTTGGCAATGGGGACACCTCCAAATGTTTCTTGTCATTTCTATAAGTTTCCTGTGCCTTTCAGCTGCAGGTTCTTGTGACTCTTTAATGTTTCCAGGATTCATTTTACTAACAGCAGATTTCTGCTTTTTATGAAGGCTTTCAGTTTGATGGAGATCAGGACACATTGTTGGACAATTTTAACTGATACAGTCTTTTTTAACCATTCTTTTCAACTTTGGTGTGTTTTTGGTCATTGTCCTTTTGGAAGACCTCTTTGGTTCTATTGACCCACACCTAGTTGTCTGACACTGTATGCTGCCTTGGTAATTTGATTTTACAAATCTCTAAATCAGGGATACTTAAACATTTTAGTTTGTGGAGCCAAATAAGAAAATTGTTACTGTTAAGAAAAAGTTACTGAGACCGACGAAAAGAATTATCACCACAATGTCAGCAAAACCATACAAAGGTAAATAATGAGTGTATAGTGAAAAAACAGTAGATGTTTTAGTTTTCATAACAAACAGTAGTTAACAAATGAAAATGAATAAAACAGAAAAGTGAAAAGAAAACATTTTTGAGAAAAGGAAAAAACGTTTAGCTAATTAAACAATGAAATCAAGTAAAGGTAAAAATGATTTGCTGATTTTGAAATTGGTTGGAACAAAAACCTGCAGCCACAGGGGGCCCCAGAACTAAAACCGAGAACCACTGAACCACAGAGCCATGTTGCCTATAAACTGGTGGAATGCTGGCTGAGTATCCTCAGCTTATGCAGCAATTGCCTTACAGACTAATAAGTTGCCTCAGTCCACTTACTCTTTCACTGTCCAAACACTGTTTTTTTTCAACCTTTCTGCCTTGCACTTGAACAATTGTCAACAGTGCTTTCATGCTGTGGGTGTTTTGTTAAAAAAATGCATTTTTAATTTATTAAATTTGAGGCATTTATTGATGAGGACTTCCTCACACAGAATACATTGTGGACGCTCTTTACCATTTCTGCAATCTTTAGTAAAACCAAGAGCAGAAAACTCTTTATATTTTCATTATACTCCTTATATCCCTTCACTTCATGGCCTTGTCTGTTTAATTCCCTCCATCCCTGCCTTGTATGTATTAACCTTAACCTTTATTAATCAGTCATAATAAATTGATTGTTTCACAAGTTTTGAGAGGGGTGGTAGTGTCATGGGCAAGTGTATTGTAGCATTGGATTCTACCTATAGGCATGATAGATGTCAGTACTGCATGTGTAAAGCTAATTTAAGAGTCTATCTGTAGACTGTATAGCGTGTTCTACTGTCAGGGTTCACATAGCTCCAGTGTGTGGTTAAGAACTGGGGTGGTTATCCCATCTCAACCAGAGACTGAGAGATCAGCTCTACCATTTTCCATTGCTTCTTCCTTTGAAAACATGTTTAACCTTTTCCTCTTCCTACCATATACCGTACATGAGCAGCAATTTAATAACACTGTGAATTGGGGAAGCAGAGATGCCAAGGTCTCTGGAGACATTGAGAGACTTGAAATGTTATGTTTTAGTGATCATTTTTCTGATGAATTGTTCGAAAGGGGCTGGTAAAGATTCAAAGATTCAAAGAGATTCAAAGATTTGAAGAGATTTATTCGTGACATACATGGTAACCAGATATGCTATACAATGAAATGCACACTGAATTGACAGGAGACTGTGCGCGGTGACACTCAAAGGAAATCTAAGTCACACAGCAAATAGATAAGCAAACAAACGAAACAGTAAATAAAAAATAAATAAAGTTGAATAAAATTAAATATTAAATAGGTCTTAACAGTGACAGTGTGTGGGTTTGGGGGGGGGGGGCAGTAAGAGGATGTTGTAGACCGTGGTTGTGAGGATTGTGATAGGTTCAAAAGCCTTATGGCCTGTGGATAGAAGCTCCTCTTAAGTCTCTCCGTTTTGGCCATAATGCTTCTGAAGCGTTTGACTGATTTCAGCAGGATGAACAGATGATTGCTGGGATGAGACAGGTCACCGATGATCCTAGTCGCTCTGGTCCTGCATCTACTGGTGTAGATGTCCTGTAGGGATGGCAGATCAGATCTGGTGCAGCATTCCGCTGTCCGGGTCACTCTATGCAGTGCCTTGATGTCACGAGCACAGCTATTCCCAAACCAGGAGATGATGTTCTGAGTCAGAACAGTTTGTACAGCACCAGATTAGAACGTTTTAAGGATCGGCGGAAAGACCTGTAGCTTCCTCAACTGTCTGAGGTGGCGGAGCCGCTGCTTTGCTCTACTGGCCTGAGCTCGGATGCGTACAGTCCATGTCAAGTTCTCAGTGAAATGAACGCCCAGGTATTTGAAGCTGCTCACCCTCTCAACTGCAGTCCCGTTGAGTGTAAGGGGGGTGTAGGACCGCTGCCGGCGCCTACCAAAATCCACCACCATCTCTTTAGTTTTGCCTACATTCAGTTGTCCTGGTACCATGATGCCAAGTTCTCCACCTCCTCCTAATTGTTTCACAGCAACATTTCAGTTTTTAAACTGTTTCCAGGTGGTATAGTTTCCTCCTACAATCCAAGAACGTGAGATTTGGGTGAAATGATGACTTGTTATTAGTGTGTACCTGAGTACTGCTAGTTTGTACATCCTGCAGTCCCGGGGTAGAGTCTGGAACAATGTGATCCTGCTTTAAAATAAAAAAGTTATGAATAGTGAAAGAGTGACATTTTAATTTTGTCATTTTGTTTATCAGTGTAGGTGTTTTTCAGTTCCTGTGTGTACATGGAAACACGATTTGAGATGCAGATTTTTAACTCTGTGTATTTTAAAATTTTCTTAATTATATCCATATTATTGAATTTTGTCTTTCCCAGATAATAACATAATGATGCTTGATTGCCAGTTTATTGTCATTTTTTGATGCAAATAATTTTTCATGTGAAAATGATCAATAATAACTGATTTTTTTTTTTCCCCCCAGGTGAAACATCAGAAATTAAAAGCAATGTGGATGTTTGCCAGTAAGTAAAGGAGATCTTTATTAGACTGCAAGTCCAACGTGTCAGTATGTAGTAGCGTGTATTTTTTTCATATAAATTTTCTGCAAACTAGTTTTGGCAGATTTAAAACACTTTTTTTTTTAATACACCAGCAGGGCTGGGTAACAATGTTGTCAAGTGTTACTAAATTGACAGTATTTATTAAATGGAACAATTTAGATATAGTTCATATGTTTAATGTTGCAGTTACAAAAAACTACACTACCTAGCCAAAAAAAAGTCACACTCTAATATTTCGTCAGACCGCATGTGGCTTTGATAACGCTGTGGCATCATTTCGATAACCTTATGCAATGTCACAACATTTATTTCCATCCAAAGTTGCAATAATTTTTAGCCAAGATTTTGTATTAAAGATGGGAGAGTCAGATTGCTGCGTAAAGTCTCCAGCACATCTCAAAGATTTTCAATGAGGTTGAAGTCTGGACTCTGTGGTAGCCAATCTATGTGTGAAAATAATGTCTCATACGCCCTGAACCACTCTTTCACAATTTGAGCCTGATGAATCCTGGCAGTCATCTTGGAATATGCCTGTGCCACTAGTGAAGAAAAAAATCCACTGATGGAAAAACCTGGTCGTTCAGTATATTCAGGACCTCATTGTTTGGGCACATAACGTTGCTGAACTTAGACCTGACCAACTGAAGCAACCACAGATCAAAACAGATCATGAAATCCAGGTGGTGACTTTTTTTTGGCCAGGCAGTGTATGACTGAATAGAATTCCATATCCAATTGTGTTCTTAAGCTCATGAGCCAGGGTATTTGAATAAAGAATGGAATCAGTCATCATAAGTAATTCAACTAGACTTGTTAAAATAGAAAAAAGAAATAATGTGGGATATAGAATTCAGAAATTGTTTTCACCTGAGTGATCATCGTTGCTTAAATGTAGCTTATGAGAAATGTCTATTTTTGCGACAGTAGATTACGATAGTTTGATTCTGATATTTGGTTTTCTTATGTTGGTACAAATGTCTAATTTGTTGTATTTAATTACTCCTCTTTTACCAGGTATCTGTGTATTGAGCTGCAAAACCTCAACCAAAACACAGATACATTGAACACCCTCCACGGTCTGCATATGGATGATCTACAGAAGTTGGTAGGTGAGCTGAAGACAGCTGCAGATGGTCTGGAACGTGTGCACTTCAGGAGTACTGTGGGCAGCTTGGCAGGGGGAGTGGTGGGAGCAGCTGGGGGCATCACTTCTATAGTTGGACTTGTCCTTGCCCCCTTCACATTGGGAGTTTCTCTGGTTGTGACAGGGGTTGGAATTGGAGTAGCTGTTGCTGGAGGGGTCACCAGTGCTGCCTCTAACATCACCAACATGGCAAACCAGTCAGCAGAGCGTAAGAATGTCGAGAGGATCATTAATGAGTTCCGGGAGAAGATGGAACCCATCATCATGAGTCTTGATGATATTAGCATGAACACAGAAAATCTGCAGAAGCACCAAAGGAGCCTCTCCAATCCTGATGTTATACTTAATGTTGAGCGTAGGTTAGGTAGGGATTTTGGAGGCATTACGAAGCTCACCCGTCTGGTCCAGGTGACCAGCATAGGTAGGGCTGCTGCCCAAACAGCGAGAGCCATACGTGTGGCAGAAGCCTTCTCCGGGGTGCTCGCTGGTGTCTTCCTCCTTCTTGATATGATCTTCATCTACAAGGATAGCAAAGAGATCCACAATTTACGAATTGCAAATACACAGACCAGGGAAGAGACTGACATAAAGTCAGCTGTAATGAGAGTCAAACATCAGATCTTGAACATTGCGTCTCTGTTTCAAAAGATAATTGATGATGTCAATGACAAGAGGGCAGAAATTGAAGCAAATTTAGATTTGTCTTAATGTAACACAATTTTGGAAACCATTTAGTGTCGCTAAGGGATCCTGTTTTCTGCTTATTTGTCATTTAAATGCCAGTGGTGTGTATATAGGCAGGGCACTTGAGTCACAAACACGATTATTCCCATGCTGACTTAAATTTTAGACAATGGCTTTCAATTTCTGGTGATGTTTGTTATCCTAAATGCATGTTGTCACTACACAGTATCGTTTTTTCTAGGTCACAGTAAAGAAAAAAAGAATAACGTTAATTTTACAATATTGGAATCTTTTTTTCCGGAAAATTTCTGCTTAGAATTTCATCATCAGTACTTTTTTGTAAACCATGGGTTGTGCGCTATGAATTTATAATAAAGGCTGTCTGTAAAAATGTGTTGACCACAGTGGGTTAAACTTAAATTTGTGAAAATGATATATCTTGGGATCAATAAAAACTTCTGTACTCAAAAGATAGCTGTTACGTTTTGTTTTCTGAAACTACAATGAATTGTTATTGAGGATGCCAGGAAACAAAACTTTTCATAGTGCCAACACTGCTATGCTGTGTTAGTACACCACGACAAATAAACCTTGAATCTTGGATCGTCCTTTTTCCAGTCACATTTATGTTTTTAATGAAAAGCACAGACCAAAACAATGTTATATGTTAAAAATATCCTTAAGGATGTGCTTGCATCTTTTTCTGTCAATGAGGTCTTATTGCCTGGAAAAAAAAAAATCTAAAATCATTAAAAACCTGCCTAACCACAATATTTCCTGAGAAGATAACCAGCCCCTCAGTATCTGGCAACATGATGTCCAGACTCTACAAAATGTTCACAGCAATAGGTTTTTTTACTTTGCTTTACTCTATCTGAAGTCTCTTCTCCTTATCTGAGATCATTTTTAATTCTTAGGTTTTCCAGTGTGGCTACTGCTTTTTCTAAAAAATACATCATTTTACAGCTCATTGAACAATTTGTTCAGGGACTTGAATGAATTAGTGACATTGTAAAGCTGCAATATTCTAGAAATTACAGACTTAGAACAACCAACTTCTTTTCCAGTTGCTGAAAGGGTCTGGCCTTCACCTGGACAACCTGTTGTTGCAGGGTTTCAGTCACCTTAGAGCAGCTCGCCATCTTGCAAAGTAGTTGAGAGTTCTGCCAGATAAATAGGGTTTGTCAGACAATTGAGGAAAGTAGCACCAGGTACCAGGTTAACACCGATAACTTGGAGGTATCTGAGATTGTTCTCTAATTTTGATCAGAGTTCTTCGAATTTCTCATTTGAGTTTTTCATATTGTGCTTCAGAATATATTTAAATTATGAAATATGCTTAAAAAACTCCCCTTCTATTCCAGTTAGGTTAACTTCAAATAGGTATAAGCAGTGATTTTGAAATTTAGGAAGTTGTAAGTTGTTCTCTTAGTTTGATCACCACTGTATATACATGTACGTTGCAATTGTGACCGCTCGCCATAGCTTAAAGGGGAGGTGTGGCATCATCCTCTGCGATCGATTTATTGATCAGTTAGGTCATTGCTATAAATGGAGGTTCAGCAGCACCACAGGGAGTTGCTCATTTCTGTTGGAAGGACTGACCTGCGAGGTGTGTTGTGCATGTAAGAACCTTCATGCAGGTAAGGTGAACAGGATTGTCTTGCATTCAAGTATAAATCCTGTTTCTATTTTTAAGGATGTTCTTTCTTTGCAGGTGTCCTTGTAGTCTGCTTTTATTCCATTCCGCTGTGGACTGGAAACACTCTGGCATTATTCCGTGAGCTCGGTATCCGGGGGCGAAAGTTGTAGCGGGCGGTGAAGGAGTTGTCACAGGCTGTGGAGCAAGGAAGTCTCTGGGTCTGGAGTAAGAGGACCAGCGCAGATGGTAGCGGGGAGGCGAAGCGGTGGATAGGTGGGTGCCGGCAAAGTTGTGATGGCGGTTAGCTGTTAGCAGGCAGCGGTGTTGGTGTGATAGAGGTAAAGTTCATTGTAATAAAGGTAAAGTAGCATCTTGGAGAGCACACCTGGTTCTTTGTAAGAGTTGTACTGTACCCTCAGAGCAGTTAAAATTTTTTAGATGTTTTCTCTGGAATTCCAAGGTGTAGTCGACCAGGCTGTAAGGGCCATGCTTGAGGTGTCAACTCTCCCAAAAAGCACACGATCAGCTTATTGTTAAACATTTCATTGGTTGCATGCTTGTGCTTTATTTTTCCATAGACGTGAGCTATACATGCGTCAAAGTCTCTCACTTTACACATCTTATTGGTTGCAAGTTGTTTTCACACAAATAATATCAATGTTGTTGAGAAACCTAGTTATCTGTGGTGCCTGTCTGCAAGCTCTGTACTCTCACAACTTGGTAGTACTTTTTCATCCCCTTTGACCCAGTTCATCACAAAGCACTTAATACATTTTAATAGTTATTTTTTTTCCACTTTTTTTAGTTTTTTCCCCAATCTGTATATGGTTTTTTTACTTGCTGATGAGGAATTTTTATAAATACTGGAACACATTCTGACATTCAGTGACTCTAAATGTGTGGAAATGGTAGTCTAAGTAACTAAAATACAAAGCTTGATCCAAGTACATACGATCCTTCAAACATGAATAAGAAATTATGGACTTGTACATGCTAAAGGAATTTAACCTTTCCCTTTTTTAATTTGTTTGCGGCCTGGGATCTGAATGAGCTTTCTTTACTTTGCTGCCACAAATAATTTCAACATTGTTCTCAAAGTGAAACAAAAATTATAAACATAGAGTTGCGGGGGGGAGCATTGGGCTGAAGAGATTCATTGTATTGTGGTTGATGCTATGTGGTTTGGGTGGGGCACAGGGAAAGTGAAATGACAGAGTTTAGTGAGAAGTGTGATTCATTTTACAACTGAAATTTGTATACATTACAATTGCGAGAGGTAAGTATTGGATCAAAATCCTCACCACATCCAACTGTCAGTCAAACCAGTCATGTAAGTACCCACCTACAGACGTGGACAAATTTGTTGGTACCTTACAGCTCATTGAAAAATGAGTTTATTCTTCTGGAAAAGTGATGTAAGCTAAAAGCAATTGTTTCATGTATACCTGTATGCCTTTATGTCATCAAGTAAAGTAAAGCAAGTGTGGAAAAACAAAAATTATTTCTTATTATACAAAGATATTTTAAAATGGTCTGAACAGATTTGTTGGTACCCCTAGAAAAGATTATAAATATTTGGATTATAGTGTTTTTTTTAACTGGTATCACATGTCTTCAATCTTACAATCACCATTCTATTTAAATGGAGAAAAGTAGTCACTCTGTTGTTTGATACCATCATGTGTATCACACCGAACCTGGAGCAGAGAAAGCAAAGGAGGGAGTTGTCTAAGGACATCAGAAAGAAAATTATAGACAAACCTGATACAGGCAAAGGCTATAGGTTGCACAACAAAATATTAGATTAAGGGTACCATCATTTTTGTCCATGCCATTTTCTTGTTATTTAAAATGTTGTGAGCCAAAAATCAAAAGTAGAATTTTAATCTGCAATAAGCAGCAACGGGTGCTTTTTGTGAGTTATTTCAGAGAAAATTGTGGGGTTTTTTTTAGGTAAGGGTACCGACAAATGGGTTCATGCCTGTAGTTCATACCCAAAGGAATTTAAAATGTTTAACAAAGTGGTTAGGGTCCCAAGTTAGACAACATGTGCATACCTAGAGGGATATTCCCACTGAGAAAGCATATTGTGCATCTCCATGAAGTATAGAGAACACCCATCCAGGAAAAAGATTGATGCTTGGATATAAAATATATTTTTTATAAAATAACTAAAGTTTATTAATTTTTTTGTTTTTAAATTCATTCATTTGTATGCACTGTTTGCAATCCTTCCAGGGATGCTGCAGGGAAGCAATGATGTTGCCACCACCATGTCTGCCAGTGAGGATGCTGTTTTTGTGTGGAATTTCGCTTCATGCCAAGAATTGCTTGTATGATGATCCAAAGCTCACTTTTGGTTTCATTATATCACATAACTGGGAAGAACTAATAAAACTAAACCAGAATTTACGCAATGTCTCCCAACATCCATGGAAGATCCTCTTAAAATTCATAATAAATACAATGTGCTATTGGTAAAGGACTAACACTTGTTGTGACCCCTTTTGTTAGGCTCTGTAAACTCTAGGGGGTAAAGGAGTTGCACATAAAATGGGAAAAGGGGTTTAAAATGTTTACCCACCAGGAACCAAACTAGGGGATATTTCTGGAAGGGTTTTATTGTGACAAAGGTTAGAGATTGTAAATGAATATTTACATAAAGTAGTGATGTGCTCAAAGGTGTCAAAGATGAACACAAACTATTCTATTACGCGTGAACAAAAACTATCAGAAGCCTGGAAACACAATGTGACAAAGCAAAAACAAAGTCTTCCATGCCTAACTACACTGATGTAAAGTATACTCCCCTCCCCCCGAAAAAATCCAAAACTCTACTGACAAACTGGTCATACACTAAGAAGCATGAACTATTCCAACATAAATCAAAGTCACTAAGGTGCAAGCCTCAAGTCAGACCAAAGTCTGGGAACAAACAAAATGACAGGGTTTTTTAAAGTTGCAGATTCTTTTCCATCCATTTCCATAGACTAGTCTGCTCAGCTCCCGCTGCAGTCTCCCTTACAGCCTGCTGCACATTCTGTCCCTGAATTCCAAGTACCCAAAACAGTGCTGTTTTGACCAGGCTATAAAGTCATGTCAGCCTATCTTCACTGAATGCATCCTTGCACTCCGCCCTGCCATTTTACTTCTGCCTCCACCTCCTTAAACCTAAGCTTATTTCTCTCATCTATCAAGTTCCACAGCACTGTCAGTTCAATGAAACACACTAACCACTGGCTTACTGACCACAGCACAATATCAGGTCTCAAGTTTGTACTTGAACTATTTCTTGAGGCACAAGCAGATTCCCTCCCAAATTAACCTACATTTACTAGTCTGTAGCTCCCCCTTGTGAGCCTGTCTTCTACCTTATTGAGCATTTTCCTCTTCTAATGTCCTTTCCCTCTGTGACAAACTGAATGACTGAGTTTTCTCTATTGCTCCTTGATCTCACCCGCACTCTCCACCTAAGCACCTGATAGTGCCTCCATTTATATTTACCTTGGGACAAACTAACCTTACAGCTTCATAGAATATACCTCACTGTTGCTACCTTTGAACATCAGGGCAGACTGGATCCTTATTTACCCACGACTTTTAGTTTTTTAGTGATGGTAGCACATAAGTAGTTCTTATGAGAAAATTTATACTTTATAATTTACTTTTATTCATGCACTACAGATCCCTCCAACTGCTCTTGCGGTACAACACAGAAGCTCACAGAGACACACGTGAACCAACCCCTGAACAAGCAGCACAATGTGCTGCTCCCTGGGGCCAACAACCATACTCTCTGATCTTTGAAGACCTGCTCGTGAACCCAGGTAGGTCCTTACTACTGTGCCACCATGCTGCCTATACCATCTCATAGTTAACTAACTTGGTCATATTAAATCTTACCAGGGTTTTTCCTGCATAGGGACATTTTTGCCAGCCATCAGAGACAAATCTACTACTGTGTATTGCTTCTACTCCAGAAAAACAGATCAGTACCACGTTATAATGTGAAAAGTTTATTGTTATAACAATATTTTCACATTATTATGACATGCAAACATTATATTATAAGAAGAAACTTGTACATTTCTTGTATAACAATGTACTAGTTATCTTGCAATACTGTCTAAACCAGCTTTTTCTTCTTTTTCAAAGTCAAAGTCAAAAGAGTTTAGTTGTCACGTACATGTTTACCGAGTATACCATGTAGTGATTCAACAGGAGACTGTGTATGGTTCCATTACAAAAATGTACAAGTAAAAACAAACAAACAAACAGCCAAACATCAAGAAGACAAGAAACAAACAAACAAACAAACAAACAAACAAACAATAAATAAATAAATAAATAAATAAATAAATAAAAACTTAAGTTGCATCATGGGGACAGTGACAGTGAGGGGAGCAGTCAATGGATATTGTGGTCTCTGGTTTGCGCGAATCGTGGTGGCATGTCTGGGTTCAGAAGTCTTATGGCCTGTGGATAGAAGCTCCTCCTGAGCCTCTCCGTTCTGGCCGTAATACTTCTATAGCATCTGCTTGATTTCAGCAGGTTGAACAGATGGTTGCTGGGATGAGACAGGTCACCGATGATCCTAGTCGCTCTGGTCCTGCATCTCCTGGTGTAGATGTCCTGTAGAGATGGGAGATCAGATCTGGTGCAGCGTTCTGCTGCCCGGATCACTCTCTGCAGTGCCTTGATGTCACGAGCACAGCTATTCCCAATCAGGGTCTTCAGTCTGTTTGATGCACAGCAGAAATGATCAGTGGGTTTTGACAGGTTGTAAAGAAATATGGATAGAGTTCCTCAGTGAAGTTGCATCCAGTGAAAGTGTAGATATGAGCCTCCTCCTCCACAGAGTAGAATGCAACCTGAGCCCCCTCGTAGTCCACAAACACCCCCACCTTCTGCAGTTTCACAGACAGGGAGAGGGACTCACGGGGGTCATTGAGAGCCTTGAACTCCTTACCATGCAGCTTGATGGCCCAGAGACCACTATTAGGGTTTGGCTCAAAATACTCCTTCCTCTTAATGCTCTCTCTGGCCACCCCTACAGTCCAGTCAGTGCTGTCCTTAACTTTCACTTCCCAGTAACGTCGCCCTGAAGAAAACCCCTCTTTCGCCAGGACACAGCACCAGAATGTAAACCTCTTTGAGTTGTCGGGGAGATTCTGCATTGTGTCTCCACATCTCACTTCTTTTCCATCATCAGTCAGGAGGAGCCTGGGGTGTGCAGTATCGGGGTGCAAAGTCACATCAGCTGTGGTGGACAGAGCAGCAGTGGCCTCTATTAAACTGTGTTTTATTCTAATATTTCATTCTAATATTTAAACACAAGTAAGCATTTAATGTGTGAATGAACTCACCAGCAAATTTTTGTGCCTCAGTCAGTTCTGCAAACAAAAAAATCAAAATTTAAAGTGAATGTTCTTCACAATAATAATAATAATAATAATAATAATAATAACAATAATAATAATAATAATAATAGACATCATTGACAGCTATTAATGATTTAATTAACCAGTTAATTTTCTTTGAGGAGAACTGGTGAGCCGAGTTACATCTCTGCCAAACACAAACACACACTCACACTCATATGCAACTCATGCAAAGTGTGTACACACAAATACTAATACATATGCACACAGGCACAGGGAAACTACAAACACAAACATAACCACACACAAATGAACACTGACACACATACAGTGGTTGTGAAAGAACACATGCACACCATACACACACAAACACGGACAAAAAAAAAACACACAGACACACACTTGTGCACAAACACTCACATTCATATACACACTTACATAAATTCACACAAACTACACAAACAGACAAACACACATACACACAGTCTCACACAAACTACACAACACATTTACACACTCAAAAAAGCAGAAGTAAACAAACTCACACACACACACACACACACACACACACACACACACACACACACACACATCACTAATGTAAGGATAGTAGTTTCTTGATATCTCATTTCTTTATTTCCATTCCCACTTGAGTCTGACCAGCACTTCACCCTCTGTGGCATCCACCTGCGTAGCAGTCCTATCCATTCTTGTGTACTACAGGCACTTTAATGTTAAAGTAGTTTGGTGGTTAACCAGCATCTTGTGAATTTTTTACCTTCTCACTGATACACTTTTATGACCTGGGCAAAAACAGATAGCTCAGCGACTGTTATGTATACAAGTTTAGGTGTAAAAGAGAACATCGGACAGAACAAATATAAACTCACCAGCAGATCTTTGTGGCTTCATAAATTCTGTAAACAGATAAAAAATAGAAATGAATGCTCTTGATAATAATAACAGCTTTAAGTCTTTTAGGGTAAATAAATACCAGCTTTGCCACCGTTCAGCAGTTATTTTTTCCTCTTTCATCTGAGCAAATCTGAAGCACATTGTTCAGGTTGGTTGGATGATGCTTATGAACGGCAATTTTCAAACAGCATTACAGAATCTCAAAGGGACTGCGGTCAGGACTCTCACTGGACCACCATAGGACCGTCTTCTTGTCTATGAGTTTTTTTATGAATTTATCTACTCTCTGTATTTGTCTTATTATTTAGGGCTGAATGATGGTGAGGATGCAGGGAATTGAGTTGGCGAAGGTGGGGGAATTTAAATACTTAGGATCAACAGTCCAGAGTAATGGGGAGTGTGGAAGAGAGGTGAAGAAGAGAATGCAGGCAGGGTGGAGTGGATGGAGAAGAGTGTCAGGAGTGATCTGCGACAGAAGGGTACCAGCAAGAGTGAAAGGGAAGGTCTACAAGATGGTAGTGAGACCAGCTATGCTTTATGGGTTGGAGACGGTGGCACTGAGCAAAAGACAGGAGGCAGAGCTGGAGGTGGCAGAGTTAAAGATGTTAAGGTTTGCATTGGGTGTGACGAGGATGGACAGGATTAGAAATGAGTATATTAGAGGGTCAGCACAGGTTGGACGGTTTGGAGACAAAGTCAGAGAGGCGAGATTGTGTTGGTTTGGACATGTGCAGAGGAGAGATCCTGGATATATCGGGAGAAGGATGCTAGGGATGGAGCTGCCAGGCAAGAGGAAGAGAGGAAGGCCTAAGAGGAGATTTATGAATGTGGTGAAGGAGGACATGCAGGTGGTGGGGGTGACGGAGAGAGATGCAGAGGACAGGAGGAAGTGGAAGCTTTTGATCCGCTGTGGCGACCCCTAACGGGAGCGGCTGAAAGAAGAAGAAGATTTAGGGCTGAATGACAGTAAAGTGAACCTTGAACCTAGAAGCTGGAAATAAGGCAGGCGCTGCTGAGTTCATGTGTGTACAGATCACCTCTGGAGCTGAGTTAAACACACAGCTTTTAGCATCCATAAGCACTGTTTCAAACATCAGAATTACTCACAAAACAATGATGTAAAGATTTTAGGAGGGAAGTATTAGATCAAAACCCTGGCCACTGACCACCATCTATCACACACATAAGCATAAAAGCATCCCCCTTTCAGAGGCATTACTTACCCAACTGTGTTTCCAGCCAAGCTGAGGATGGAAAACATAAAACTTTTTTTTAGATGAAAACCAATATTTATGAAATGATGTATTGAGGTCAGCATCCTGATTCTCCATTACACCAACTGGTATATAAAAATAATGCAAATATCAGCTTTTAGATTTTATATTATTTCCATGCTTAACTGATGTTAAATTGCAAAAAAAAACACATCATTTCAAACAACCATTTTGAAATGAACAGATGAAAATTTTACCAAAACAATTCCAGGTACATGAACACTTAACTTATTGTTGGTGCACATGTTTTACACAACATTCAAAAGTCCTGTTTAAATTTTTTACACACAATTGAACCTTCAAATGTTTTACTTATTCTGCTGTTCTCTGAGCTGCTCTGTGTATGTGAGTAAACATTGTGATCAGTCACAAAAACACAGATAAATGAAAAATACAATGAGGTCCATCTCACAAAACGCCATTACATCCACATACTGAATATTAATATATGCTTTTTAGTCTCTACATTTTATCATAAAACCACATTCTCTTACAAAAGAAATGAGATTTAAATAATTTTGACAAATTCTCAAATGTCTAAACATTTCCTGTGGCCATACAGTGTTGAACTGCAGTGAAAAATCCTAGTTTGAACAAATATTGGTGTGACTGTGCTGATCCTGCACTAAAAGTTGGATATAAAAACATTCTGTACACAGTGAACTTCCTTCTGCCCCTTTAGTGCTTCTGGATGGTTATGGCTTAAACATAATACTCAAAGTTACAGGTTCCTTAGGAGTTTAAATCAGTCAGGGAAACTCAGTTATGGCATCTAAATATAAGTTTAAAGTAAATCCTAAAAACATGAAAGCAAAAAGCAGTTTAGTAAAATACCTTTCTTTCTCCTCAGTTTAACAAAACGGTAAAGTAAGATGAGGCCTCCAATAAGAGCAACAGCAGCCAGAGAGGAGATCACAGCAAAGTTCACCTTCCAGGGGTGGGCACGATGGAAGAACTCACCTGGAATAAACAACTTTCAGTGAATCTTGAGATCTGGGACAAAACATGTCCGCCAGATAAAACACAGTTTTAGGGTAAAAAATGTACATTATATTACATATAGAAATAACCAGAGGAGTAACCAGGATAATGTTTGCACACCAAACTATGATTTCATGTTGTTCTATAAATACTTTTAATCTAAATTATATAATATGTCAGCAGTGCCTGAAAAACCCTCATCCTGAAGCAGATTTTATTACATTAAAATTGCATAAAAGTAATTAAAATGAATGTTGTTACGGTTACAGTTTTTTTTTTTTTTTTGGACGGGGACCTGAGGTTGGTCTGCGTTCTTGTTCTTGCAGTCTCTCCATAGGTAGAGCCAGAACGCGATAGGACCGCCGGCTGATGACGTCACCCCGTAAGTGCTTATCTGAGCGGACCACCATGGAGGCAGCAGTAGCACCTTTGTCTTGGTCATGCTTTTGTGTTCTATGATATTGAAAATAGTGGGGATTTTGCTCTCTGCCCATGTTTGTAAAGTGTTGGCACCAGCAAGCATCCAACCCTCTCAGTGCGCCTTGTGCCAACACTCCACCTTCATTGTACACACACGTTAGAAACACCAGGCGAAGTGGCGGTCTCCCACCCCTGTATTGGTTGGAGAAGTCTTTAGTGTCGGTCGACAGGGCCTTAGTTTATCTTCTGTTTTCTCTTTTGGTGGCCCAGGTCGGGATGTCCATTTTGTTCTATTTTGTTATTTGAGTTGGGAACCGCCTACTTATGCCTTATTGTTTTGGTGCTTGGTTTTTCTTAGTTTTGCGTGTTCTGTGTATAATTCAGTATTCTGTTTCACCACTCCTCACTTTAAATAAATTGTACTTTGTCAATAAACTGTTATATTTTCAAAGTTAATGTGTATTTTCTAGGCTTCTAAATATCACTGTTCATGATAGAGATTAAATACAAGTTTGTTCATCTCTATGACCTAATCTGTGATCTTTAAACAATGACTAACTTTTAAAAGGCGATTTGATTCATCTAAAAAGATGTTTGCAGAATTAAGAGAACCAAGAAACTGAGTCAAAATATTTAAGTTCATTCAAGATCATTTTATAGACATTTCCGTGTGTCTGATGCTGTTCAGAGAAATTGAGAGTTGATGCAGTAAACATGTAGTTTATACAAAAATATTATAACAGGGATGTTGTTCCAAAACATGGTTTTATAGCTAAAAGCGCTTTTAACAAAAATGTATACATAGGTTTTGTAAAGAATTAAGATACTTTTTTTAGAAAATCAAAACCTATTTTGTCCCTGATCTTAAGAATCACTGTTTTATTAATTTTATACAATGACTACTTTCATGTTTTATTCTCCCCTGTCTTGTAAAGACTCTGCCTTTTCTCTTACTGTTTTGATCTTTGTTTCTGTGTCTGCCAGTGTGTTTGTTTTTTGTGCAGTTCAGTGTCCTGCCAGTTAGTTCACCAATAACTCAGGTTTTGTTACCCCTTGCACAGCTATGGTGTTTTAGCAGTGGTCAATGAGAAAAAACGGTCATACAGATGGATGAAGGCTCAGATCAGGATCATTTTAAAGTCTTGCGGTTATTGTTTTTTTTGGCGGGGAACTGTGGTTGTTCCTGTTCTCGCAGTCTCACCTTGGGGGTTCAGCATTCGACAGGACCACCAGCAGATAACTTCGCCGCTGCGAGTGTTTATCTGAGCAGATGGACATAAAGGCAGCAGCAGCAGCAGCTTTGTGTTATTTGTGTTTTGGGGTTTATTGATGAATGTAGTGGAGATTTTTGGCTGTCTGCCCTTACTGTAAAATGTTGGCACCGATGAGCATCCAAGCACTCAGTGTACCCGGTGCTAACACTCTGTGATCCATTGCACACGTTTCAAGTTTGAAGTTTCAAGTACATTTGTACTAAAACCAGAGGATAGAACATCAGGTGAAGTGATGGTCTCCCACCCCTGTATTGGCTTTGTGAATTCTGTAGTGGCTGTCGACAGGGCCTTAGCTTGTCTTTTGTTTTCTTTTCTTTTGGTGGGCCAGGTCAGGATGTCCGTTTTGTTCTATTTTGTTCTTTGAGTTGGGCACCGCCATTTTATGCTTTCTTGTTTGGTGCTTGGTTTTTTGGTTTTGGGTGTTCTGCATCAAATTCAGTATTCTGTTTGACTGTAAATAAATTGTACTTTGTTACTGTTTAAATTGGAAAACTGTGCCGTATATTGGGGATTCTCAGGGTACAGGGGTTTTTCTTCAATATTGGAAACTGTTTATTATTTAGAAATTTAAGCTTGTCCTACACCAAGTTCCACCTTTAAGATGTTAATAGTAAAGATGTGCAACTCACCAGCAATGTCTGCTGTTGTCTCTTTCATTTCATCGTACTGATGTAGTACAACTTTGCAGGTGAACCTGTTGGTGTCTCTCTCCTGCACAGTAACCTGTTGTCTCACAGTAAAGAGGTCCATCCCGTCTGTGTGGGTCTCTGTAGGTCCAGCAGGGAGTCTGTGTCCTTCACTGTCTATCCAGACCACTTCAGGTGCAGGGTACCAACCTTCAGACTCACACAGCAGACTGATGCCCCCATCTTTGTATCCTTCAGTAGAGATCACTGGTTGGGTTCCTACACCTGCAGGTACAGCATAGATCTTGATAAAATGGTACGACATAAAAATGTTTTGAAAGTAGCTGGAAAAATAAGCACATCAATTCCTTGATCATTGAATGTATTGCATTCCAGAAAAAATTGTTTGTAAGTAGAAAATTTACCAACTGAATCATAAACATCATTGTTTTAAATGTTATTTTTTTTTATGTGTCCACTGTGTTACAAACTGAGGATTCAGAGATGGAAACAAACTTTATTTCTCCAACAACAAGGTCTGAACCAACAACACCCACTTAGCACCACAACACACTATCAGGGCTGAAATCTCTGCATCTGCTTGCAACAGGTGAACACCTTTTTAACCACATGTACAAGAGCAAGGCATGATGGGAGATCTACAGCAACACCCATTTTTTGTGTTAAGTCGCTTGCATGCTAACTGAATGGACTTTAATAACTGAATGGACTTGAGTGTTTGTATTTTTAATATTTAATTTTTCTTCCCCCAGTTTGGTTTTGCTGTATTTAGTGCCCACTGTGCATTTGTGAGCTTTCAGGAGACAAATAAGGGTTCAAGTTTGTTCTGAACTTTCTGGGACATAAATATAAAAAATAAAAGTCAAGTGTGAACACAAACTGGGAAAAATGGGCATTGCAAGGCGAGCATTTATAAATGAAAACAACAAAAATAAGCATGTTTGTATTGTTTTTGTTAACACAGGGTTTGTAAATTGAGGAATGACAAAGTACATTTTTAATGGTTCTAAGATTAAAATTAAATTTTATCAATTATTAAACAGCAAAAAGTTCTCACCTTTAATATAAACATGTATGGAGGAATCTTCAAACCATTCTGGAGACTGAACAAAACATTTATATTCTCCACTGTCAGATCCTCGAACATTTGTTAGTTTTAATGAAATGTTTCCTTTCTTCAGCTCATCTGGGAAGAGTGATGTCCTTCCTCTGTATGAGGGGATCTGATTCTCATTTCTGTCCTGATGCTCTTGGTAAAGATGTACAATTGGGCTTTTGATCTGAACTCTGAACCACTCCACTCGAAGGTTTACAGCACTGACATTGGGTTTGAGGTAACAGGGCAGAACAACATCTTCTCCAGCTACAGCAACAACAGGCTCAGTTGGACCAAGAACCTCAAACCACCCTGGAAAAAGAAGTGGCGCAAACTGAGGGACATTCTTCTGGAGTAAACACAATGTTTTTTTACAAAAACAAAATAACTCGAATTTTTCACAAGTGATAAAGTTTACCCTGAGTGGAGACTGTAGTGAAGTGGAGAAGCAGGATGAACAAATACTGACACTCAGACCAACTGGTCTTCATTACTGGATAAAAGTTAAACAGAATCCTCCATTTTATAATGAAAAAATACAAAGGTTATAAAGTCAAAATAAAAATCAGAGCGGATAAAAATACAGATTAAATATTTAAAGAAAAAGTTGCTTTGACTACTTGGTTAAATGAAGCCTCTTCATTAATAAAGATGTTTTATTTGCTGAACCCCATAGTGTTGTACCAGTCTGGTGGTCTGCAGTGCTGACAGATGGTCTTACCTGATTCTGTCATTCCAGGTGATCCAGCACAACTTCCTGGGTGACAGTGAAACACCATGCAATGGCCATTCACAGGAAATCATAAACTCACTGTGGAGAGGAAGACAGGAGGGTCTGCCGTAAGATCATACTCTACCTCACTCAGGTCACTGGTTACAGCAGAAGAACTGAGCAGAAAACAGATTTTGATGCTCTCCTCATCACATGGAGACATTGAACTACATGAACCTCACAGTTCTCGCTCAGGATCTCGGTGATGCAAAGTGGAAAATGTTATATATTTTTAATTTTATTGCAAAGAATACTCCTCACAGAGTGGGAGGCAGTGTGTGTTGTTCTCTTGTGAGATGGAGAAGAGAAGGATTGTGAATGGCGCTTGTTTTGAACAACCGTCTTGTGACTCCAGTTGTATTATTGATCTACAAGTGATACATATGTATATGCTGTGCACCTCAGAGACAACAGAAAAAAAAAAAAACATATGTCTCTTGCAATAAAGTACATAGATGTAGAGTGTATATTTTTTTATATTTATTATTTATAAATAACTGCAGGATTTTCAGTATAAACGGTATTGTTGTTATTATTGCTAAAACATATTTTTGTGTATTATGGTAGGAATGATATAAAAATTGAAAAATTATTTACCCTTTTGAACAATTCAGATCTGTTTAAGTTTAAGAACTGGATTCTCACTGCAAAGAATGTAGACTCAGCTGGGATGAATTGCCAGAACTCACATGACAGAAATTCACCAAAGATTAACAATGAATGATAGCTTTAAAGCTTAAAAAATGTCACTTTCATTCCTTGCTCCTTTGTGGCAATGGTGAAAGCAAGAGGGCTGTCTGAGACCATCAGAAAAACTGGCATAAAACCTTGTAATACACGTGTCCATAGTTTGCAACATTAGTTTGCTGTCAATGGAGCTGTCCAGAATTTCTCAAGATGTAAGGAGAGGAGAGACCTAAACTGCAGGGATAGCAATAATGTTGACAAGAACTGAATGTGTCAGGGTTCCACGGAGGGGGAGAAAAGGTTTACTGTACCTGTTGTGGAGACAGAGATGTGGTGGAAAAGCA
>CM030902.1:16694067-16720655 GCA_018136845.1 Heterotis niloticus
CTGTGCTGTTCATGCAAAGTGCTTCCTCCATGCAAATGGTCCTCATGACTATAGCTGTGCCTGGAGGCAGTAAAGAATAAACAAAGCAATAAAAGATGCACATAAAATGAAAACTCAGATTTTGCTTATTTTCCTCAGATTTGAGTTTTACTTTCAGTTCTGTGTTACTTTTCCCAGTTTCTGGGACACTTTGCTGCCTTATTTAAACTTTATATTTTAGTTTTGCTACTCTGAAGACAAAAAAAAAAAAAAAAAAAAAAAAAAAATCATAAATCTATTTATCTTTTACTGCCATACACCTGGTCACTTCTTTGACCAAACACATGTCATTACTCCTGGTGGACTTAGACAAACCCAAACAATGTGACCCTCAACTGATGAAAAAGGCACATACAGACTTTCTGTTACAACCGCCTTAAAACAGCACACAATTCATGTGAAAAGATGAGAATTTTATCAGAGTAAACTAATACAAAAGTTAATTCTCAAAAAAATCTCTGACAAATGCTTGAAAGACAGATGGGACATTGAACAGACCAAAAGTCTTAGCTCAATATTTGTAATGACTTAAGGAGGTGTTACTTATCACTGTCCAATATTCTGCTCAGTTTGCAGTTTCTTCTCATGCCCATGAGCTAAAACCATGTACCTACTCAAATGGTGCAGTGATCAAAGGTAAAAAATGTGGGTACTTCACTATGATTTCATTCAGACCCCTGTAATCAATAGAAGGACAAAGTCCTCATTTTTGTCCCAAAG
This sequence comes from Heterotis niloticus, assembly GCA_018136845.1. Classification (NCBI taxonomy): domain Eukaryota; kingdom Metazoa; phylum Chordata; class Actinopteri; order Osteoglossiformes; family Osteoglossidae; genus Heterotis; species Heterotis niloticus. The sequence continues at coordinate 16,694,827 of CM030902.1, forward strand.
AACAACCATACAGATGCTGGAAATTTGGAAGGACAAATAATCCCTAATGCCAAAGTCTGTGAAGTATAAGCTTCACATAACTTGCTTCTTTAAAATGGAGAAAGGATAAATTTATGTGCAATGTGGAATAAACCCCAGCCAAAACTCTATGGCACAATTCAGGGTACAATGTGGAGACACAATGGTGGCATCTACTTTACTGATAAGTTTGCCAAAATGTCAGCATTCAGAAGGAATATTGAAGGGATTGACATTTTCAGGGCTTTCCACTGAAGTGGTGACACTCAGCACAGTTAATAAAATGGAGCCACGTTGCTCTCCCCATAAATGAATTTCTTCGACCTCCAAGAAAATGCACGGTTGCTCTCCCCGAACCAGGGACAGCCAAAAATGACCAAGTTCTTTGGTGACTTGATCAGAAACAATGAATCTTTGTAACGTGGCCCCAGCCAGCATATCTGTCTGCAGCTATAGATATCTATTGCAGCTATACAGAAATCTACTACACGGGGGTTCTTTGCTTAGAACCTCTGTGCTGCAGTAAGCATTTGACAGAGAAATCTGAAGGTTAATGAAGGTTAAAAATTGAACTCCCCTTAAGATCTGCATGAAATGAAAATCTTTATCTCCTATGATGCTGTCTACTTGCTGGTTCTGTTTGTTGCGCCAAGGGCCTGACTAAAATTATGAACCTGGCCAATGTTCCAGCAAATAAAGTTGTTCGTACTTTCTGCTGCAACCCTACCAGGTTGGCCCAGGAGTCTGTTGAAAGTATCCCTGATGACAGTGTCACCATGACAGCCTTGAGACACAGCAGAAGGAACCTGGGCAACTGCATAGTTCTGCTGAAATCCTTCTAAACCCCAGGCACCTCCACCCCCCATTAATACTTCTATATCCAGATTCATAGGTATTTCCATAATGGAAACAGCCCAAGAACCATACATCTTCTGTTACATTCTTGCTTTCTCCAGTCAGGACTTCTTATCCTCTGTCTACCGACTGTGGCTGAGGTGGAATGGTGCTGCTTTGGTCTGCTGGAACTCAGCCACAGTAATGGTGTGGCTACTTGGGTCGCTATATTTTAGCTCTTTGTCCTTGGAGGTTTACTCATTCCTTCTGGAAAGTAAAACACTGGAGATGTTCTTGGTCACTTTGGTGCCCTCCATCATTCTAGTGTTCATGGGTTATGGTCTTTGTTTGTGAGAAGAGGGACTTTAGGGAAAAACTGTCCCAGCCCTCTTCTTGCTGACCAAGTGAATGCAGAGTGTAGTTTAGTTTTGGTTCCTGCAAGACCTGAACACTGCCTAAACAACAAATTAGCTACTTCGATTCTGGTCCTTCTGTGGTTCAGGCTGATTTTTTTTAACCAGCTTTTCTTCAGACCTCTTAAGAGCTCCACAAACCACACCATCTCTCACAATCATATTTCGACTTGACTCACTTTCTGTAAGCAGGTTCTTATTTATTATGTGCCAGTAAGGTATGACTGAAGAACCTTTGCTTGTGATGTGTGTCCTACGGATCTGATTAAACGTCTCAGAAATAGTCAACAGTTGCCTGCCAGACAGCGAAGTCCTGTGGATGAACAATCCTGTCTGAAGAGAGAGCAGAACTGCAAGACTGAACTTAGTGTCACACATTGGTGGCTAGCGAACAGGGAAAGTGGCAAACTGCCCTCTAGTGAACACGATGCCATCTTTGTCCACATGGTATTTATTTTAAGGTTTATTTACGTAAAGTGAGTTGTAATGGGGAGAGATGCTGGTGCAGGAAGAAAGTTCTTGTTATCTCCTTAGTTCAGTTTATTACTTTCTAATGTGTAGATTTCATTGCTGAGTTTTGTGAGCCCCCCAACTTGCAAAGCTTGTTTTTTGCACTTATTAAACCTTGAAACATTTTGGGTATTGCTGAAAAAGATCAGGCTGGATTTTACTTTTTGCCGTACAAAAAGATGAGTCTTCAGCAAACATGGGATCACCAGAAATCTGCGCTGAATGTTGGGAAACAAGGACAATTCATTTTGGGCTCTTAAGTGCCGTCAATGTCGACTTATGGTCATATCGATGGGTATTCCTGGTAGACGGATGGAAATCAAATGGTCACTGAGTATATTGTTTCATTACAGCTTTTGCAAGTGCCTTCTTAATTATAAATCCAAATCCATTTCTTTGCTCACCATGTCCAGCATAGTATACCATGTGTTCATCAGATTCAGTGTCAAATGCCAGTCCATTTTATTTCACTGATGCCCAATACATCACTATGCAGGCATTTCATTTTACTTTTGACCACAATTAATTTTTCTTGGTTGACACTGCTCATGATCAATGTCCCGATGTTCAGGAGATCTTTGCAGCTTCGAACTCTCATTTCAGGCGTAGCAACATCAGCAGTTACGCTTTCCGAATGTTTTGAGCCAACTGCATCAAACACGCTAGTATTACTCTGAGGAGTCTTCAGCTCATAACCAGTAGATTGTTGAGTGCCTTCTGACTTGGGAGTCTCATCTTCCAGCACTATACTGTGATTCACAATAGTTTTGCAATCCATAGAGTTTTCATGGTAAGATATGAAAGTAGACTGCCAGGCCTTTCTTACATACAGTTAAAGTTAGTGTTGTTGCCATTGTCACTGCTGCCCAGTATGAGATCCAAGGTTAGCTGATCTTGGTCTGGAACCAATTGTGTGTCTGGGTGGGGGTGGAGCTGAGGTCCAAAAATTACCCCACTATAAAACTGAAAATGTGACCAAAATGAAAGCTTTGGCCCTTTAACATACTTGGAGTAAAATGGGAGAGAAGCCAAAAACACGCTTTGCATTAAGAAGGCAGTGATGATGGGATGATGGAGAAAAAATTTATGTAATGCTACTACTGAAAATGTGTTTACATTTTTGTCTATGTTTAATGCAGTCTCTATTCAAGGATAAAGAGCAAACTTATTACTTATTCAAGCAAGTTACTGCTTTATAAATAACCACACTGAAGTTGGTCAAAACACAACAGAGGTAAGAAAGTAAAATAAAATCAAGAAAATTAAAGACATTAAAAATACAGGCAAATACAAAACCATGTGAAAGGTGGTAATATTAACTAGGTATGAAGTTATTTGATAAAGTATATATTATACCTATAAGAAAAGAATCACATGACTGATGCAGGTGATTTCTCATTCAGGTGAGATGGTAGACAGAACTGCTATAATTCATTCCTGGAGTTTCAGCATCGCCTGCCACTATTTCTGTTACAAAACTCACTAAATTAAACACTGGTCACACTGTAGCCATCAAACCAGGTGTGGCCACCTTGAATATACACAGTACATTTAGATTCTGTTATACGTGGTTTCTGTGCCTTGTCCTTCGGTGGGGAGTCTCCCACTTCATCTCCTGCCCCAGTTCTCTCTCTCACTCTTCCTCCTGCTCCTGTGGTCCTGCTGCCCATGTATGTAAACAGGGTTTAACACCGAATTACTGCATGTTGTATAAATGTAATTATTACTGGTATGAGCAACACTGACTTAGAGCATTAAACACGGTGTTTACCCAGACTGCATTACGGTACTGCCCTCTGAACACAGACCGGAAGGCTGGGATACTACAGCAAGAATGCTTATACAACACCAGATCCTGCTGCAAATAAATGACTGTTGATGACTTATACTGACTTGCAGGTTGTCTCTCTAAGGTTGACAGTGATGACAGTTGACACCATGATGGTTAATCCCACAGACAACAGCATTGTCTTCGACAGGCATAAAGATGCACCAGTAGGGGGCGCTACAGAATTTATGTGGTTATGAACAATGTTGGACTTGTATCTCAAATTACATTTTGGTAAAAAAGCAAAACAAAGCCCACTTCCTCTAAAGTAAGAGATATAGAAAGTGGGAAATACAGAAAGTTGAATATTGGACAGATTAAGTGTTTGTGTTTTACAGGTTTTTGCTCTGCTAGTGTGTGACAGTACAGTCACCTGTAGGGTCACATCTTACTGTGGCTGCTTTAGGAGCAGTGTGAGTGGATTTGGTGTGCTCATATACTGTATGTGTGTAATGTTATCTTTTGTGTGTGTGTGTAGTTACCCGCTGAACTGCATCTCACTGTGTGTGTTGTCTTCTTCTCATTGACAATATTAGCAGTCATGCAGGTGATGTTCACATCCCCGTCTGCAACTGAGAGAGGGAAGTGCACCTCTCTACTGCTCCCAGTCTGGTCCCCCTTCCTCCAGGTGTAGGAAGCACTTTGGTCACCTGATGAGCTGTGCATCACATTCACCATACAGGTGGGGTCTCTGGTAAGGTGATGTTTGGTTGTATTTTTACTGTCATAATGGGCTCTGTTCAAGCAACACAAGAAAAAAAAAACAGTAAAGCAAATGGCAAGTATTTTCTGCAGACAAATGAATTTATTACAGTCTTTCACTTTTTTCTTTTGAAAGTACAATACTGTAGCAGTACTATAATAGTCAATATACTGTATAGTATATTGTTCCATGTTACTTCTATTTTTAAATAATATATTGTTTAATCAGTGTTATGTTTTGTGTTATGAGTTTCTTAACCATTTTTTTTTTTATTTAAACAGCTTGATCACAATATTATAATATACATTGCCAGGCCAAAAAAAGTCACACCCTAATATTTTGTTGGACTGCCTTTAACTTTGATTAAGGCACACATTCACCGTGGCATCATTTTCATAAGCTTATGCAGTGTCAAAACCTTTATTTCCATTGTAGGGGATCCAGGTAGTCAGTTCACCTCATTTTTTGGGTACATAACATTGCTGAACCTAGACCTGACCAACTGAAGCAACCCCAGATCATAACACTAAGTTAAATCCAGGCAGTGGGCAGTGTAGTTTTTTTAAAAGAGGAACAACACAATATTTAAGTAAATTGATCACAACTACAGTTTAGACCTGGATAGAATTCTGTCTTTTACCCTAAACATGCAGATTGACTGCTTGTATAGGAATCAGTCCTTCTTTGGTTGCCCCAAGGTCCTGCAGCGTCACACTGAACTCAGAGCTCAGCTTTAGTCATCCCCTGAACTGGGCATGAAGATTCACATCTACTTTACTTTCTCTGAACGTCACAACAGAACTTTCATTAAAACACCACTCCAAAAGGAGAAAATAATCCGGTGCCGCTGTCCCCAGGGCTGAAGGCAGCTCCGCACATCCTCCTACACTGCCGTTTACTGTCAAATTTGCAGCAGCATAAACACCTGGAACACAGAAATAAAAGTGAAACTTGAATGCGATGTAACGCCACTCAGTGGTGCTTATAAGAAAGCTCAGAGATCAGAAATTCAGGAAACAGATATTTATTTACACAGTACTTGCTGTTCAAAATGTCTTGAAGTCAATAATGCAAACAACTTTTTTTTTATATTACTGAAAAGTCTGTAACAAAATATATTCGATTTTAATGGTCACACATTCAGTGAAGCAAGAAAATCTGTTCAGATTAAAACACGATGAAACAAACACAGGCAGCAAATAAACACAGAGTAAAAAACAAACAAACAAACACACACTGAGCTCCTCTTTTCAGAATAACAACTGAAGGAACCAGCTGAGTTCCTTTATGATGCGCAGGCACACTTTGCCGTGTCACTAAACAGATTTTGCCAAAGATATTCGGTTCGTCCCTCAGACACAGTTTGTTCATTAGAACCGAATCTCAGCTTTAGTGCTTCCTGTTTTTGAAAAGAAGACTGCAAGTTTTCCTTCCTGTTCAAAATGGCTGTGACTACAATCACGTTTTTTGTGGGAAGACTACAAGAAAAAAACCAGCAGCAGTAATAAAAATAAAATCAGAGAATTCATGATGAACATAAATCTTAATACAGGTGTAATGTTTAATACTGGATTAACAGGAATTTATGAAATGGAGAAAACTACAGTTGAAGTCAGAAGTTTACATACACTTAGGGTGAATTCTTTAAAACTCACTTTATAACCACTCCACAGATTTTATACTAACAAACTATAAATTCGGCATATTGTTTGACATCTACTCTGTGCAGGGCAAAAGTAACTTTTTCCAACTGTTCACAGACAGATTATTTCACTTTTTATTGACCATTTTTCTCAATTTCTCACCTTCAGTAGTGTTTATTACCAGTTCAATGTTTGTCATGCATTTTTGGGGATCTAGCAGGACAACTGTGTTCATGTGAACCAAAGTGATCTTAGTAAGTGAAAAGTATGCCCACTAGGGCTTGATCACCATCTGAAGGACTTGAGCTGGTGGTGCTTGTTGGTTAAGTTGCCAGTTAAGGTGGCATCACAGAGGCACCATCTGTCCAAATGGTCCATCAACTTACTGTGGAGAAAGGGAAATCTTTGCTCACACTTTTTGGAACTTCTGGCAAGTGCTTTGTGAGAGACTTGTGCAGGAAAACTGGCAAATAGATGGTTCTGACATACAATAAAATCTGAAAAGACCTGGAAATGCCAGCTGAGCCAACCAGAAGCAGAAGGATATCATGCAGTGGGGTGCATGGAGGCGAAGAAGAGGTGGAAAGGCTTCTTTTTGTTACAGTATTAGAAGTTTACTGGCATTTGCTCTATCTTGAGTAAAACACATCTGAAACACACAACCTGTGACCCCTATGAATGGTGATTGTATGTGTTGTTTTTGCGTATGTAATGTGGTTATAAAATAGGCATGGGATGTGTTTAAAATATCTCTTGACATCCTACCCTACCCCCTGTGCTGTCCTGTCCTTTCCTGTCCTGTTAATATACTGATCTATATTACCCCAAAGTTTGTTCCTGTCCTCATTATATTGTCTGTTAGTGCTGTCCACTGCATCCCAGGAGAAAAGTAGAAGAGAACCTTGAGTCAAAGTATTCTGAATAACAACTGCTTAAATTTTGCACATTAACATGAACAGACAGGCTTTCTAACACCAACTGATAAGCTAAAGAAAAAAAAAATCTCACAATGTGTAGAAACATATTTGATATGATCACAAAACTGTGGCCAATCTGACATAAGCTGTCTTACTCACATGTCTGCTTTGGTAAAATAATTTCTAAAATTCAGTATAGAAAACCAAACACGCAAACAACAAAATAGAACACCAAGAGCAGCAACCTTTGGTGAACCTGGTCTGCAGATGGTGACTTACAAATCTAAACACAGTTTTATGAACAGCTTCACAAAACACCAAAGTAACACAAAACACTGTTCAAAATCTTGTTATCATTGTTTTAAGGCTGAAGGTCAAATTTATCATATGCCTCTAAAAGACAGAGAGGTCAAACAACGGGTATTTATTGCTCAAGAAGACTGAGGCGCTTCTGGATAAGAAGTCAAGGATTTGTTCGTAAGGAAGTATTGCACAAGCATGGGGGAAAAAAGATTTTTAGGCATTTTGTCAGCAGCACTATTCGCCATTACTTCTACCTCAGTTTCAGGTAACTTGAACTCAGTCTTGCAGTAATACTTATCGCAGCACTGACCACTGAGCAGTGTAATATTAAGGCAGTAAAAATAAACACCTGACTTATTTTGATAAGTACAGTACATATTCTTGTTTGCAGGCTATTTAAAGTGAACTGCAGTAACCCCACAGTTAAAGCCATTATTTAACAACTATTTAGCAGTAAATTTTTTTGCAGATATGACTATGAACATTTGTTTTAAATGTTTGACTTGCTGAGTTACCTGACACTGCCTGGGTCAAAAATGTGTAGTGGTGGTAGTAACACATTGTGTAGATCCAAACTGTTTTACTATGAAAGTGGTTGCATTCAGTGCGCAAATATTTTTAGTGCTGTCAGGCAGGCCACAGAGAGTGACACATAGCAGTCCTAGATATATAGAAAGTTAGAAAACATGTACTCCTGAGAGCTGCAAAGAGCAGCTCTTTCTTCAAAGTGGTGTGAATAATAATGTTTGTGAAAACCACAGGAAGTAATATCACAAGTGTGAGTTTAAGCTACAACCCTACACACAACTATAGAGTGACACACACACACAAATCATGGACTGTGTCACATATTTTTACTGGCGTTTAGACCAAGTTCCCGTTGTGAGGCGTGAAGATGCACACAACAACAAAGACCACCACCTGCCTACACACACATCTCTTTACACACTAACACAAATAAACCAGTATGGAAGCATTCACTAACTCACTTGCACAAAAACAACCTCAAGTGGAAACCAGCAATAATACACATAACACATAAACACAGAACCAGAAAGGATTTGTGTTGTGTTTTTCTCTTACATGTAACTAAAATTTCCCAGTTTCTGTGTGTCTCTCATCTAGCAGTCGTGCAACAGTTCATCTTCTTCCAGTATTTGTGAAGTGGGAGCCATGGTGGTGCAGTAGGAATTGCTGCCCCCTCGCATGACTGAATCTAAGCATTTGGGTATGGGCTTGAATCCTGCTCATTCTGTGTGGTGTTTCTGCCTTTCTTCCCACAGTCTGAAGAAAATATGTTAGGTTAATTGGTGACCCTAAAGTGTTTCTGACGTTGCCCTGCTTGGGGAATGTTTGTACTGTATTGTACTGCCACCTTGGATGTCACGTTCTCGGGGTCAGATCGTGGTGTTAGGATTTTAAGTCAGGGCCCATTTGCCAACTCAAGGAAGTCAGGGGAGTTTATGAGGAGGTGGTGCAAGTCATCAGGCAAAACAGGTAAAGGACAACAGGGTTACAAAACAAATCCAGAAGTGAAGACTAAACAGAACTGGATCAGAAATCAGGCTCGAGGGTCAATACACAGAACTGATCCAGGAAACAGGATCAAAGATGTGGCTGCAAATCTGACAAAGCACAAACCAGAAGGCAGAACTTGAAAAGTAGACATGGGATAGCAAGGTGGTAAGGTGACCAGGTGACCCGGTTAAAAAACAGGATAGCAAGGAGGCAAAGTGACAAAATAGCAAGACAATGACCTGGTAAAGCACAGGGACAACACACAGGGCTTAAATACCCAAGGAGCACTCAGAAACAGAACAGAAGGTTTGGCCTGATAGGTCAACCGGGCTACCACAGGACAGATCAACAGGGTTGCTACAAGAAAACTTTGGAAACAGTCAGTAAAAGCACTTTGAAATAAACAGAAAGATCAGGGCAGATCTGGACAGGAGTACTGAAACAAACTGAAACAACATGGTCTGACTTACAAACGGAAATAACCTAGTCTGACAATATGCAAAAGGACAGGTCAACAGGGTTCACTGGAAGGCAGGTTCAACAACAGGGTTAACGGAAGGGCAAAAACAGAGGCAACATGTTACAGCAGAATTTAAGGAGTACGGTGGCACAATAACAGATAAAGATGTCAAAATAACCACCGCATGTCATTCTGGAGAAAAGCATCTTCTGTATGAATAAATGTTTGTGCACTTTTTATTAGTTTCATACAACAACCACTAAGTAGAGATCATGAACTGGCCAATTCTTATCTCTGAAATTACCAGTTTATCATGTTTTACTGCTCAGAAATAAGCAAAGATAAGCACTGGATAACCCCCCTCCCCTACACCAGCATAACGTAGTTGAAGTATTGGATGTAAAGCATCTGAAATTTTTATTACGACCTGAGAGGAAGCTGCTAGGCCAATAACACATTCACAGGCACAGATTAAAAAATCTTGGAATGAGAAGCGTGGCACTGTTTCTGTTACTGCGCTGCTGAGCTCTCCTTTCCTTGAAGCTGTCTGGCTGTGTTATTAATATTTATTTAAATTTTATTTAAAATGCTCTCAACGGTGGAGATAAAACTTATTCTGAAAGTACTGCAAAACCTTCTGTTTTTTCGCATTTGACAGTGAAAATGGTTAGTGGACAACAGTCCAGCCACAGATTCATTTGCGTTGCTAAGCTTTCTTGCTTAAATTATTTGCCAAGCTAGAAAACAGGGATGCAACAGACCAGGAACTGCTGAGGCTGTGCAAATTTATAGATCAATAGTCAACTTCTGCCTTCAGACCAAGGGGAGTGACTTCCTCTTCACTGAGACACAGAGCCGAATACCACAGTGCACACAACAAAACTTTACAAACCTGTAAGCATCAATTATGCTTTTGATAATAGGATTCGGCTTCTCTCTTATTAATGTTAAGTTACACCTAAATTTCTTAATATTTTAACAGTATAACTTCAAAAAAAAAAAAGTTTCCACAGCAGTCCTGTGCTATTGCTAAAGAAGATGAAATTTATAGAGGACAACAGAATGCAAACAAAATTAAACTTTAAATACGGTTATACAACTCAGTGTTGGTTTTACAGTGCTTTTGGAGATAAATGTTTGTTTTTATTATCTGCACATGCTGAATATAAACTCGTGCAAAGTAAGCATGCTTTGTTTTATTTGTGTTCATTCTGAGCATGTTGTACACGTCCGTTTGTAAAGATAGCAGTTTAAATAAGCAAGTAGTCTGCCAAAATCTAATACATATCTGGGCATTGTATAATATATTTACACTAGTAAGTTTCATTTTTACACTTTGATGGAGGGTTCTTACTCCTCTGCCCCATGGAACAGGAAAGAACAACACTACATAAAATTAGCTGCTCAGTAAAAATAAATAGCTTGCATGCAGAAAAATATATCATTTTAGTTAAGTCAACCCTCCATCAGGAGTGCATGTGAAAAGGACCATACTTCTTGCTGTTATTCTGCACAGTCTGCTTTGTATAAATGGTCCACCACTGAGTAACAAATAAGAAGAAAGAGCAGGTCAGTATTCTAAGTTCAAACTGGCTCATTTTTGTGTTGGTTATACAGTATGCTGGCTTCTGAAACAATAGGCTATTTAGGTGCATAAGGAAACATTAATATGACAATCTGTTCTCTCTATATGTATGTGTGTGTGTGTGTGTGTGTGTGTACTTGTTAGAGACTGCGCTTTAACTCTTTTGTCTCATACAAACATTATGAGAGGTGCATTAAAATTTTTGACTTGTATTTTATATATGTACTAGTATTAGACTGCATATGTACACACACCCACACAGTGTTCAAGTGTTTGTAATCTCCCAAAAATTTCAACCAACTTAGAAGAACTCCATCTGATGGCAACAAATACAAATACTGTTGAACTGATGAGTGGCCCACCTCACTATAGATGCAGGCTATCCATTGTTCTGCTTTCAACTGAAAATAGGAAGTTATCCATCTGATGGTGAGGTCTGAAAGTACAGTATTGACTAAAAAGCTAAACTCTCAAGAAATAAAGAACAAAGAAACAGACACAAAAGTGTGTGATTAAGAATAAATGTGCTTGTGCCAACACTTTCAATAGGAGTGTTACAAGTTTTAATAATATAAAAAAACTATATGTACAGTATTATAGATGCTGAAGAATCTGCTTAGTGGGCAGAATCTTTGCTACAAAGAATTATGCTGTTATCAGACATTTCATCATATTGAAAGGGGAACAGCAAGATGGAGGCTAACAAAGATGGAGAATTTTGTGCAATGAGGTCAAAAATATCCACGCTTTTATGAATGAAAGACAGTACATAACCCTCACTAACTATTTACTATTACATTACATTTTGTCAGTAATTCTTGTCTAAAATGTAATGGAGTTTATTTCTGTGTTCCAGGTGTTTGTGGTGCTGCTGCTCTGACAATAAATGGCAGTGTAGGAGGATCTGTGGAGCTGCCATCAGCCCTGGGAAAAGTGGCACTGGATGATTTTCTCATTTTGCAGTGGTATTTTAATAACAGTCGTATTGTGAACTATATAGCTAATAAAACAGACGTGGATGTTCATGCCCAGTTTAGGGGGCGACTGGAGCTGAGCTCTGAGTTCAGTGTAACGGTGAAAAAGCTGACGCTGCAGGACAGTGGTGTGTATCAGCGGACAGGGGTGAACAAAGATGGACAGATTCCTACACAGACAGTTAACCTGCATGTTTATGGTAAGTGAAACAAGGATTTAAACCTTATAGATGTTATGAAAATGCAAAGCATCATGAAAATATAAACTATGTAAGCTATAGCTAAAATACACAATTCAAATACATTAAGTGAAATAAATTAAAGTGCAGGTAGGTATGGAAATTAAAATAGCTTGTATCTCTGTTTAGTGCCTTAGAAACATATAATGGGGTTAAAAATATACATTTACAGCATTAACATTCAGTCACAGTCTGTCCCAGCTGTACATCACACCACTGGCTGTGATTTTATTGATAGACTTTTCTCTGTTAAATGGACAGAACCCATAACAGCAGTAAAAATTCAACCAAACATTACCTGGGTGTCACAGAACATCACCTGTCTGCTGAGTGTGATGTGTAGCTCATCAGGTGACCAAAGTACCTTTTATACCTGGAGGAAGGGGGACCAGACTGTGAGCAGCAGAGAGCTGCACTTGGCTCTCTCAGTAACAGAGGGGGAGGTGAACATCACCTACATGGCTGCTAATGCTGTCAGTGAGAAGAACACAACAGACACAGTGAGTAACCACATGCACTCTTGTATTCACACAAAATAATACTACGCATGTATAGAAACAAACCAGGTTCACTCACGCTGCTCCTAAAGCAGTCACAGTGAGATGCAACCTTACAGGTGACTGGATTGTCCCAGACTTGCAGTATAAACACCTGTAAAACACAGAAAAACTTAGGCCTGAGGATAAGGTGGAGCTGCTGCTAAATGTTATGCTTCAATACAAAATAAGCAAGAGTCAGGAGAATGTAGACTGGGAGTCCTGCCAAAACAAATTATATTCCTACACCTCTGCACAGTGGCATTAAAGCAAAATAAAGGTTTGTGTGTAAACCTGAAAGTAATGGCAATATTACTGACCACACAAGATAAGGTAGTCCACCATTACTTTGATTTGTGTCTCGTGTGCGCAGTGTCCACACAAAACAGCTCCTCATGGGAGGTGAAGCAATGATGTCACAGTTTCCCAAAATCTGTTTTTTTTGTCCACACGATTACACCCTAACCAGAATTTTGAAAAATCTCCACCTTGGAAAGTGTTTTCAAAAAGCTCCACTTTCAGCACATTGCAGTCCTGGTGGTGATCAGTTGAACATGCACCTGTGAACAACCCTCCTCACATATAAACACTTTCAAAACCAGCCTGAGCTCAACATTATCAGAGGAAAACCTGGATGGTGCATGAAGATGATGCCAGACTACAAAGTAGCCAGAAAAATGATGCAGCAACAGAAGTTTCATCTATGTCAGGAACTAGTAATGTAAAGATGGTTTATGCATTACATGTAAGCATACAGTTAAACCCCATTTTATGTACTTAATTTATTCCTGAAAATGTTAAGCAAAGCAAAGAAGCTGACAACAGGATCTCATATCACAGTTAACGTCCGCTTAAAGTTTAAAGCAAGAGGGAACTTTGCAAATGTCTAGAGATCTGTTGAAGATCTGTGTGAAGACTGGAGCCAGTTGATCAGCACAGGTTTTCAGACATAAAGGTGAGATGCCATGTGGGCCTGGTGCTTTCCTGGTCTTTTGTTTGTGGAATAGCCAGCACACATCCACCTTGGAGATCCTCACAGTGAGTTGAGTGACAGGGGGGGCTAGATGAGGGGATCTTAGTCAAATGTGTATTATCAAACCTACACTAAAACACGTTCAGGTCTTCAGCCAATTTATGATTCTCGGCAGTGCGGGAGGATGGTTTCCTGTAGTTGGTGATTTGTTGCAGGCCTTTCCATATGGATGCAGGGTCACTGGCTGAGAAGTTGTTTTTCAGAATAACTCCTCTTAGCCATTCAGATTTCCCTTGTCATTGTGTTCCTGGCCTGCCTGTACAGGATTTTGTCCTCACTTTCATTAAATTGGTGTCTATTTTAAATCTGGCTGTGCATAATTTCTCTCTGTGTTGCTGTGAGCCATTGCTATTCTGTTTTGTTTTGTTGTTAATAAAAAGTGAAATACATTATTAAAATAATTTGTCAGTTTCAAGTATCTTTACTCATTTTAAGTGTTACTTCTAATGGTATGCGCTGGCGGTGTCATCGCTTCAGCAGAAGCATAAAAGTAACTGCTGTCCCAGTCGAGGTAAACGTAGTACTTGTGAGGGTAAATGTAGGAATCCAGGAAAAATACATTATTTTATCCGGTAACACAATAGGGACAAATATCCCAAATATCGTGGCACCTTAACAAATGTTGTCATTCCTGTAAGTGTCTACAAGTTTGCAATATTATGTGTGCTGGAAAATATTTGTCCAAACACATAAGTCTAAAATCACAACGGCATCATAAACTGAGGGTCAAACAAAGCTACCAGCTAAGCAAAGGTGACATTAAAACTGTGATCTATTTCAACTGCCTTAAAATGTGTATTTTATAGTATTTATTTTGCAGATGTACACTTAACACTGAGTAGTAATAATGATAGTAGACATTCACTAATACTAACTATACTATTATTTAAGGCAGATTTTGAATAGTGTGAGATGAGGATAAATAAATATCTTAGAAATATTCCCAGAATTTTCTTTTTCAGACATTGACAGGGGATAGACCCTGCTGACACAGTGAGGATTCACTGTACAGAAGGAAACTGGAAAAGGAGAGATCAAGAAAGTTGTTCTTGGGAAATGTGAAAAAGATGGAAAAGACTGTGTTGTCAAGATTATTAACACACAAAATATAAGCCTTTGCATACTGTTAAGTTATTAAAATGTAAAGTGTGATACAAAGCAGAAATTTCTATTTGATACAGAAGTTGAAATAAGATGAAAAGAATGATTTAAATAATTATAATACCCTGACCATGTTGTACTTTATTAAAGCAGATTTGTTACAGTTTAAGGAATTTTAAACCAAAACCCTGCATGTATGTATTTTTTTTTTTTGTTATTAAGATGAAAAGTGAAAAGGAGAGAATGAATGAGCAGGTGGCCACCCTTACTGACATGGACCACCTCCATCTTGCCCACTGTAAAGAAGTATTGGAAAACAGTATTGGGCTATTGCTCACAGCTGAGAAGATCAGTGTTTTTGTGGATTTTGCTCAGTAACCTGTTTCCTTGACATATCTTACTTGACTTAATGTGTATTTAAATATACTTCTTCTTCTTCTTCTTCTTCTTCTTCTTCTTCTTCTTCTTCTTTCGGCCACTCCCGTTAGGGGTCGCCACAGCGGATCAAAAGCTTCCACTTCCTCCTGTCCTCTGCATCTCTCTCCGTCACCCCCACCACTTGCATGTCCTCCTTCACCACATCCATAAATCTCCTCTTCGGCCTTCCTCTCTTCCTCTTGCATGGCAGCTCCATTCCTAGCATCCTTCTCCCGATATATCCAGAATCTATCCTCTGCAAATGTCCAAACCAACGCAATCTCGCCTCTCTGACTTTATCTCCAAACCGTTCAACCTGTGCTGATCCTCTAATATACTCATTTCTAATCCTGTCCATCCTCGTCACACCCAATGCAAACCTTAACATCTTTAACTCTGCCACCTCCAGTTCTGCCTCCTGTCTTTTGGTCAGTGCCACCGTCTCCAACCCATAAAGCATAGCTGGTCTCACTACCGTCTTGTAGACCTTCCCTTTCACTCTTGCTGGTACCCTTCTGTTGCAGATCACTCCTGACACTCTTCTCCACCCACTCCACCCTGCCTGCACTCTCTTCTTCACCTCTCTTCCACACTCCCCATTACTCTGGACTGTTGATCCTAAGTATTTAAATTCATCCACCTTCACGAACTCTACTCCCTGCATCCTCACCATTCCTCTGTCCTCCCTCTCATTTATAAACATGTATTCTGTCTTAGTCCTACTGACCTTCATATTTAAATATACACTGCTCAAAAAAAATTAAGGGAACACTTAAATCACGCATTGAATCGCAATGAACAAAATATTCAAGTGGAAAATCTTCACTGAGTAATACTGTGTAGTTTTTTGGGAACAAGATGATGTAATAATGGTCAGTGGAAACAAAAATGACCAACCCACTGAGGGCTGGATTCAAAATCACACCATAAACCAAAGTAAAAAACTGAAATCACAGGCTGATCCAACTTTCGTGAATTTCACCACGGCAACTCATAATGTGATTCAGTATCTCTGAAAACATTGTTTACAATCATAAGCTAAATACAAAATGATTTTTATTGATAATTTACAACATTTTGCTCTGCAGTGAACAGAGTCAACACAGAAGATTAAAATCAGCCTTGCTCAGAAAGAAATGAGTAACAGTAACAGCCAGTGTACCACGAAATGGTGGTGCCTTACCACACTGCAACAAAACTCAAACGTATTGCTGAGAGAATTGGTACTGCAATGAGACCCAAGAACAGAACTATGACCGCAGTGTCAGCAAAGCCATACAAAGGCAAATAAAAATGGCCACATAATAAAAACACAGTAAACAGTTTTGATTCAATTTGTTTTGTTTCCATTCAATCATAGCTTCCAAATAAACATTAGTAAAACAGAAAAGTAAAAAACAAACATATTGTTCATAAATGTAATTCAAAACAGGAAATAGATTCCTGAGCAGCTCTTTTCCACATGCAAAATAAGGGAAGGAAAAAACCATAAGATCAAGTAAAGGTAAAAATGATGCTGATTCTGAAACCTGCAGCCACAAAGCCTCAGGACTAAACCTAAGAACCACTGCACCACATTGCCTATAAACTGGCGGGTTGCAAGCTAGCTACCCTCAGCTTATTATTTACTTTTTAATTTCTGCTTTATTATCTAGTTTCAATAAATAAAAAAAAAAAATCAACATCCCACAAAAAGACATCGACAAGACAAAGTCAAAGGCAAAAGTCAAAAGAAAGTCAAAAGAGAGTTTATTTGTCAAGTACATGGTTGTGTACCATGTGTTGAAATATGCTCTGATCTGATCCAGGAAGACTGTGCAAAAAATCTATAATGGAAAATAAAACAAATAAACATCCAAACACCAAGAAGAATAGAAACAAACAGCAAATAGATAAATAAGTAAGTAAGTAAGTAAGTAAGTAAATAAATAAATAAATAAATAAATAGGTAAAACGGTAAAGAAACCCTAAGGTGCCCTGGAAAGACAGTGACAGTGGGGGCGGAGTGGTCAGAGATTATTGAAGCCCCTGGTCTGTGAGGGTTGTGATATCATGTCCGGGTTCAGAAGTCTTATGGCCTGTGGGTAGAAGCTCCTCCTGAGCCTCTCCGTTCTGGCCATAATGCTTCTGAAGCGTTTGCCTGATTTCAGCAAGATGAATAGATGGTTGCTGGGATGAGACAGGTCACCGACGATCCTAGTCGCTCTGGTCCTGCATCTCCTGGTATAGATGTCTTGTAGGGATGGCAGATCAGATCTGGTGCAGCGGAACGCTGCCCGGATCACTCTCTGGAGTGTCTTGATGTCTCGAGCACAGCTGTTCCCAAACCAGGAGATAATGTTCTGAGTCAGAAAAGTTTGTACAGCACCAGAGTAGAACTTTTTAAGGATCGCCGGAGAGACCTGTAGCTTCCTCAGCTGCCTGAGGTGATAGAGCCGCTGCTTTGCTCTACTGGCCTGAGCTCGGATGTGTACAGTCCATGTCAAGTCCTCAGTGACATGAATGCCCAGGTATTTGTAACTGCTCACCCTCTCCACTGCAGTCCTGTTGATTTTAAGGTGTAGGACCGCTGCTGTTGCCTACCAAAGTCCACCACCATCTCTTTAGTTTTGCCGACATTCAGTTGGAGGCAGTTCTCCTGGCACCATGATGCCAAGTTTTCCACCTCCTCCAAGTATTCTGTCTCATCGTTGTTGGAGATGAGGCCCAGCACCACCGCGTCGTCAGCAAATTTGATGATGGAGTTGGAAGCGTGCTTGGCCACACAGTCGTGAGTGTAGAGGGCATAGAGCAGAGGGCTAAGTACACAACCTTGTGGAACTCCTGTGTTGAGTATGATGATGCCGGAGGTGCAACTACCGACTCTCACCACCTGTGGTCTGCCTGTGAGGAAACTGAGAACCCAGGCACACAGGTGGCGGTTCAAACCCAAGTCACTCAGTTTAGTGAACAGTCTGTGGGGGACAATGGTGTTGAAAGCTGAACTGTAATCAATGAACAGCAGTCTCACATAGTTCCCCTGTTTCCTGTCCACATGACTGAGGGTGGTGTGCAGGACGTGGGATATGGCATCATCCGTGGATCTGTTGGGGCGGTAGGCAAACTGAAGTGGTCTACAAGGCTGGAGATGGATGCTGTGATGATGGCTTTGATGAGTCTCTCAAAGACCTTCATGACTACCGAGGTTAGTGCAACGGGCCGGTAGTCATTTGGGCATGAGGGCTTATTGTTCTTTGGTACCGGGACAATGGTGAATGTTTTAAAGCACTGAGGAACTGTGGACTGAGCCAGAGACTCGTTGAAGATGGTTGTGAGAACTCCGGCCAGCTGGTCGGCACAGCAGCGCAACAGGCGCCCGGAGATGCCGTCCGGCCCCGGCGCTTT
This sequence comes from Heterotis niloticus, assembly GCA_018136845.1. Lineage (NCBI taxonomy): Eukaryota > Metazoa > Chordata > Actinopteri > Osteoglossiformes > Osteoglossidae > Heterotis > Heterotis niloticus. The sequence goes on from CM030902.1 coordinate 16,713,243, forward strand.
CCTGATGTTGACGCGCTTCAGCTCCCTCCGCACATCGGACTCAGCGACGGTGATGAAGTCACCACATTCCTTCGCCAGGCTGCGGGTCTCGCTGCTATCGTGGGTGACTTTAGCGCAATTGGAAGCGGGCATAGAATGCGTTGAGTTCGTTGGCGAACCCAGAATCGGCACTCATATCCACGCTAGATTTCCTTCCGAAATCTGTGATGGTGAGCAGTCCTTGCCACAATTTGCGTGCGTCACCCTGGTGGAAAAGCGACTCGACCCGCTCCCGGTACTGGTGCTTCGCGTCCTTCACTGCACGCCGTACACAGTATTTAGCCGCTCTGTAAGCGCTTATGTCGCCAGTGGCGAGACCTGCGTTGTACGCAGCAGTGCGCGCATTCACAGCTTTCCGGACCGTACCCTCGACCCACGGTTTTTGGTTGGCAAAGCTCTTAATCGTAACCGTGGGGACAATCTTGTCTTCCAGAATGCTCACAAAGCTGACCACTACCTCCGCGAACTCGTTGACGTCATCCGAACTTGTCCTGAACATGTCCCAGTCGACGTCATCGAGCGTGTCCTGTAGCGCGGCTTCCGATTGGGCAGACCAGCGCTTTACCTCCCTCGTGGCCGGAGCCTCAAGACGAGACTTCTGTTTGTAAGCCGGCACGAGGAAAACAGCGTTGTGGTCCGACTTCCCAAACGCCAGCTGTGGAACAGCTTTGTAGCCCTGCTCGTACAGTGTGTAGCAGTCGTGCCGGAACAGGGAGTACAGCAGGGGCTAAGCATGCAGCCCTAGGGGGTTCCCATGCTGAGAGTCAGCGCTGAGGAGATGGTGTTCCCCAACCTCACCACCTGGGACCTGCCCGTCAGGAAGTCCATGACCCAACCGCACAGGGTTGGGTTGAGTCCCAGGTTCCTGAGCTCGCCAACGAGCTTTAAGGGCACGATGGTGTTGAATGCAGAGCTGTAATCGGTAAAGAGCATTCGCACATATGTGTTCCTCTGTTCCAGGTGGGAGAGAGCCTTGTGGAGAGTGAAGGCGATTGCATCGTCGGTAGACCTGTTTGGCCTGTAGGCAAACTGAAGTGGGTCCAGTGTGTCTGGCAGAGAGGCAACAATGTGTGACCTGACTAACCGCTCAAAGCACTTCATGATGATGGACGTAAGTATGACAGGGCGGTAGTCATTTAGGCAGAGGACTCGGGGTTTCTTGGGTACAGAAACAATGATGGTTGACTTGAAACATGTGGGGACAATGGACTCCGGCAGGGAAAGGCTGTAGATGTTGGTGAACACGCCCGCCAGCTGGTCCGCACAAGCCTTAAGAACCCTACCAGGGATGTTATCTGGTCCAGGAGTTTTGTGTATGTTTATCCTTTTAAAACAGGGGTGTCCAAACTTTTTGCAAAGAGGGCCAGATTTGGTGAGGTGAAATTGTGTGGGGGCTGACCATTCAGCCTGAAATTGTTTGAACCATTAACATTAAATGCAAATGAACTATTTTATGAAATTTTTATTGCAAATGGCATACTTTTCATTTCTTCACAACAGTGGTTTTGATGCGCAAGATGTCACGCAGGTGAGAGTCACTTAGTCTCGTCCTCACGCGGTTCTTGTTAATGTTCATAACCGAGAATGTCTTCTCGCACAAGTATGTCGAGCCAAACAAGCTCAGCATTTTCTTAGCAAATGTTCGAATGTCTTGGAACCTGCCTTTATCCAGCTGGCGGTAAAAGTTGACAAGAGGGAGCTGTTGGTGCCGACTGCGACACTCGGCGTCACACTGCAGCTCAATGAGCTCCAGCTGCAGGTGGTCTGGAGCATCATCAGGGTCCACGGAGAAAGGAGAAGAAAAAAGCGTGATCTCCTTTTCAATAGCTGCAAAATCCTGAAAGCCCTGTTGAAATTCCTCAGCCAGAGATGAGATGTCTGCTGCATACCTCCTCATTTGCACACTGATATTGTTCTGTGGAAAACTGGTCATTATTTCCTGCAGCGATGGGAAATGTGTGGTATTGGGCTGCGTTTGTGACAGGTGCCTTTGGAAGAGTAGCAGCTTGGTCCCAAAGGCTTTGATATGTGAATACAGTTGGCTTACCACTGCATTTTGCCCCTGAAGGCTCGTGTTCAGCGTGTTCAGATGTCGTGTTATGTCAGCTAAAAATCCAAAATCAGCCAGCCAAACAGGATCAGATAGTTCTGGCATCGGTTGTCCCTTTTTTGCCAATGCAGTGCAGACCCCCGACTGAGCCAGCTTACGTCGTTGTGATACACAATATCTCCTTATTCAGCCTGGATGTCGAGTAGAAACTGTTGAAACTGGCGGTGGCACAGGGCTTTGGAGCGAATATAATTAATAGCCTTTATTACCAGTTTCATAACATGATCATATTTCAGATGTTTGGCACAGAGAACTTGTTGGTGAATAATACAGTGGAGTTTTATAGCTTTGCCTCCTTCTTCGCTAACTTTACGTTACAGACTAGGGTTGATAATCCACTTCGGTCGCCAGCCATAGCAGGTGCGCCATCCGTAATAATCCCAGTGACTTCATTCCACAGTAGTTTCATGTCATCTATAGCGGAACAAACAGAAACAAATAAATCTATGAACTATGAACTATGTAAGTTTGAATACTTTTGCAAGCAGCATATTTCACTGTTTTCCATTTTTTAAACATCTACAAACAAGCAACTTATCTAAGCTCTGGCAATTTAATGTAATAGCATATAATTTCACAAAAAAGAAAGAACATCAGATCTTCCCTGATAACAGATGGCTCTTTAGTTTTTCTTAACAAATGTTGTTACATCATTATTATTATTATTATTATTATTATTATTATTATTATTATTATTATTATTATTATTATTAAGAGTGCTAACTTTTTTCTGGTTTACAGAATTCATAAAGGCACAAAGATCTGCTGGTGAGTTTACATTTATTCCATCCGATGTTCTTTGTGTACATAACAGTCGCTGAGCTACCTGTTGGTTCCCAGGTCATAAAGGTGTATCAGTGAGAAGATAAAAAATTCATAGCACGCTGGTTAACCACCAAACTGCTTTACCATTAAAGTGCATGTAGTACACAAGTATTGATGGGTCTGTAAAGCAGTCAGATGCCACAGAGAGTGAAGTGCTGGTCATGGTCAAGTGGAAATAAATAAAATCACTGATGTGTATGTGTGTGTCTGTTTGTGTGTGTGTTAGTGTGTACATACTTGGCTTGAGTTGTGTGTGTATCTGTGTGTAGGCTTTTGGAAATGGAAATAAATAAATTAAATATCAAAAAATTTTACTACCTTAAAATGTGCGTGTGTGTGCACATTTATTTGTGGCATGTGTATGACTGCGTGTGTGTGTGTGTCTTTGGTGTTTTTGTATGGGTGTATGAAAAGTTGCTGTAAGAGTGTGTGTAGTTTGTGTGAGTTTATGTGTGTATATTCATGTATGTGTGTATGAATGTATGTGAAAGTTTGTGTATGACTGCCTTTTTTGAGTGCGTATGTAAATTGTGTAGTTTGTGTTCATGTAAGTGTGTGTGTGTGTGTGTGTGTGTGTGTGTGTGTGTGTGTGTGTGTGTGTGTGCAGGTGTGTAGTCTGTGTGAGTTTGCGTATTCTGCTTTTTTGAGTGTGTGTGTGAGAGAGAGAGAGAGAGAGAGAGAGACAGACAGACAGACAGACAGACAGACAGACAGACAGACAGTTTGTGTGTGTATGTGGGGAAGTTCTTTGAAAACTAGAACCAGGATTCATGCTAGGGTTTTCAGGTCAGGATCCAAACCCGGACTCAATGAAGTGAAACAAATTTATTAAAGGAAAAAAATCCAAGTCATTGGGCAAAAACAAGTCAAGGGAAAACAGGATCCAAAACCATGGAAACGAGCAGCAAACACTTCTACAAAACAGGCGCAGGAAAACACGGTCACAATCTGACAAAACACAGGACTTAAATATTTAAATACCCAAAACAATAAGCACAGAGGCCAGTTACTGGAGGAACACAAGAGGTAACCATAGCGACCAGGTGGGGAGGCAGGGCAAGGAGCACTGACAATTTGCTTGATATCAGATTATTGATTCCTTAAGCACTTCATTGATCGACCTTAACTGAAATTTTGATTTCCTGTTTGCAGAACTGATGGAAGCACAGACTTACGCTGGTGAGTTTATTCACACTCATTCATCAGATGTTCACTTTTACTCCCACACCCTTTCTATATGTAATTCTGTCTTTATTTTGCAAAATCTTTTGTGTGCTAACATTTTTGTCAGATTATCCTCAGCCTTGGTCATATTTTCTATAATGAATCTGAGAAAAGTCTTATTTCATTCTGTAACATCATTTTTTGTACCTGTTGTGTTTCGAAATGTTATAAAGTAAATATGATTCAGCGGTGGATGTCTTTACAGTAAGAAATTAAATTTTATGTTTAAATTTTAGAATAAAATACAGGTTAGTAAAGGCCACTGCTACTCTGTCCTCCACAGTTGATGTGACTCTGGACCATGATACTGCAAACTCCCATCTCATCCTGTCTGATGATGAAAAACAAGTGAGATGGGGAGACAGAGAGCAGAATCTCCCTGACAACCCAGAGAGGTTTAATACGCGGTCCTGTGTCCTGGGGAAAAAGGGAATTTCTTCAGGGCAATGTTACTGGGAGCTGCAAGTTAAGGACAACACTGACTGGTGTGTTAGGAGTGGCCAGAGAGTCCATTAACAGGAAAGGGGGTTTTCCACTGAACCCTGATGATGGTTTCTGGGCCATCGAGCTGTACGATGGTAAAAAGTACAGGGTTCTCACTGACCCCCGTGTCTCTCTCCACCTGCCTGTCAAGCCCCTGAAGGTGGGGGTGTTTATGGATTACGAGGGGGGCCAGATCACATTTTACAATGTGGGGGACGAGGCTCGTATCTACACTTTTACTGGATCCAACTTCACTGAGAAACTATATCCATTTTTGTGGACAATCTGTGAAAACCCACTGATCATTTCTGCTGTGCATCAGAAAGACTGAAGACCTTGTTTTACTGTAAAAATTCAGTCTGAAATGAAACAAAGGCCAAATTCTGAATTAATTTTCCACATCACTGACAGTCTGTGAAATCTGTCCATCCAACATGGAAACATATGATATGAACTTTTTAATAAACATTACTGAACATTCAAGGTGTAAATCACAACACACAAACACAGATACACAAAACAACCACACAGCCACAGACACTCACACATTCTAAGCAAGGATGAGGCCTTGCTGGTGGTTTTGGTGATGGCAGATGAGAGACCGCTGGTGATGTTGATGTTCTGATGCTGGGCTGTTATGGTGGATGCAAAGGTGTCTAACAATCTGGGCTTTGACTGCATGCTGGCAATGAGGAAAAGTGAGAGGAGTGAAGTGGTAACATAAATTTTTTGTATCTTGCTTTTGTGTCCCACTTTAGCTCTAGGAAAATTAGACGGTGCAAAAATGGCTGCGTGAAGCTTCCCCCACTACAAGCGGCACAAATGGAAGAAAAACCTTATGGCTTATTAATGTTCATGTCCTTTGCAGCTGCAAAAGTACTTTTCCATGTCTTTTTGTTTTGGAGATATTAACAGTTGTATACATGGCACGTGATGTCACACCCCTTCCGTGGACACCCGAAACCGAACACACTTTTTATGGCCATGGAGTTCATGCCTACCTCTTCTACTCTCTCTCTCTCGCTCTCTCTCTCCTGACTCGGCTAATACTTTTTCTTTTTTTTCTTTCTTTCTCTTTGTTTCTTCTTGTGGTTAATATAGTTGAGCATTAGTGGTTGAGGTAGTGAACTGGCCAGTCTGACTGGTCAGTTGCGCTTTGTGCAGCAAAATGAGCTTTGAACAGCTGTTAAGGAGGTATGTGGTGAAAATTCTTCCCACGGCTCCTTGTTCAATGGAGGACTGTGCTTTGGCAGTGGCTAACATAGTGGGTCATGCTAGTATTAGATTGGCAGTGTTAGATTAATGCTCTAAAGAAGACTTTCAAAATAAATTGGTTTGCTATTCTGAACAGACTGGTACATTTAAGTCTTGGGTTGTTTGGTATCAGCACTGCTGTATCACAAAGTTGTCTGGAAATGGGTTTGAATTCAAATGAGTCTGCGTAGAATTGTTTTCCCTGTGTGTGTCTCTTCCCACAGTCCAAAGACATGTATTTCTAGTTAACTTGGTGAATGTGTGTATGTGTGTGTGTGTGTGTGTGTGTGTGTGTGTGTGTCCATGCTGTGATGGAGTGGTTTCAAAACTTCATTACCAGTTATTCCAGATTAGGTTCTGGACCCTGGTAGTTGAGCTCAGGATTAAATGGTTGATGACAGCAGATGTACAGAAACAATTTATACCTAAACAACGGATGTAGTGATAAAGTCTACTTTTGTAAAGAAGTTAAAAGCCGGTGAAAAGAAAAAAAAAAATTGCAGTTCCTGACTACAAGACCTATGTAGAGCATCGGACTTCCGGGATACAGAGGGTCTCGAGCCTGCACTTTGTTCAAGAGTCTCTCACTTCATCTCCTTCATTTTTCTTCCCTTTGTTCACTCCTCACCCCTGGTCTTGGGTTCTTGCTGCCATTCTGTAAGAGTAAGATGACATAAGGATTAGAGACTGTATTTTGAGTGTCACTAACTCACAGCCTTAAGAGTTTGACCAACCAAAGAGAACTGTGATTCCCAGTCTTGGTTACTGATATAACAGTATTGTGGCAAACTCTGGTAGACAAACTTTATACTGACCTGCAGACTGTCTCTCTAAGGTGGACAGTGATGACAGCTGATACCATGATGGTCAGTCCCAAAGAGAAAAGCACTGTCTTCAGCAAGCATAAAGACACACCAGGAGGGGGCGCTGGAGGAGTTATGTGATTATCAACAATGTTAGATTTACATTTTCAAATCACTTTTTGGTCAAAAGCAAGATAAAGGTCACTTTAACATAAGAGAAATAAAAAGTGGAAAATGCAGGAAAAGTTCAATCTTATCTATGGAACACTAGACAGTTTAATGCCTCTTCCACACGAATGCAGATATTTTTTAAAATGCAGCTTTTTCTCTACATTTTGACCTCTTGTCCACACGAGGGTCACAGGGTACTGAAAATGGAGCTTTTTGAAAATGCCTTCCAAGGTGGAGATTTTCCAAAACACTGGTTCGGGTTTAATCGTGTGGACAGAAAAAACTGAGATTTTGGGAAACTGTGACATCATTGCTTCACCTCTCGTGAGGAGCTGTTTTGTGTGGACACTGCGCATGCGAGACACAAATCAAAGTAATGGTGGACTACCTGTCTTATCTTGTGTAGTCAGTAATATTGCCATTACTTTCAGACCGATAGTTATAGTTATAGTGATATTTATAGATGCTGCTAGTACACAGCTACATTCATACAAATTAGTATAA
>CM030902.1:16721155-16744987 GCA_018136845.1 Heterotis niloticus
CTCCACTCAGTTTCCTTGCGATATGTTGGTAAAATTGATCATTCAGATGTTAGTAACATGAGGAGCATGTAGTAGCATAACATTTCATCTAGTGACTGTCATGATGTGAGGTGTTTGGTGAGTGAGGGAACTCAAGTTCTGCAGTTATTTATATTTAGACTAAATCAGTACAAGATTGGTGACCTCTGAGTGTAAAGACAGACCAGGGGTTCAGCCAACACCAAGGCTGTTGGATTTGCAGAACACCATTAGGGAAACAGGCTGGTTTACACACTAGGAGCACAGGGCTGACAAAAGGAATAGACGTAGAATTTAAAAGGAGCAGAGCAAACTCAGACAGGCAGGCAGAGAAAGTCACACTGGGAGATTCTACAGAGGTGCAAAGATGTTGGTTTAAAAAGTATTAATTTCAAAACTGAAAACAGGTGTGGTCCTGAAGTCAGTAGTGCAAGGACCCCTGATGGTCAGCTAGGAGACCATTTCCTGGAACTGTGACAATAACCGTATCACTACCCACTTCACCTTGAGGAGTTTTCAAGAAACAATTTAACAAAACAATCATACATTTCTAATATAAGGTTGTTTCTTGTTCTAGTTCTAGGTCAACAAACACTCAATGTTTACTTCTGTATTTTTCTCTTGTCTGAATGATCATATGATGAAAAGTATCAAGTCGCTGTTCAGCTTAATTTTATTTTGTCCTGTTCAATAGTATTCTGTTTATTACTACTGAATTTGTTTTATCTCTTATCATCAGTTGCTTGTCTTGGTCACAGTCCTGGCAGTCCAGAGCCTAATCCTGAAGCACTGGGTGCCAGGCTAGGAGTTATATCTGTGGCAAATGGAGGGGACGCCAATCCATTCCAAGGTCGTCACAGGCACATATAGAGTACACCCAAAAGAGGGAAATTTAGAAATGCCAGTTAATCTAAAACACATCTTTGGACTGCTGGCAGAAACCCATAAACCCAGAGAAAACCCCAAAAGACATGGAAAGATCAAACAAACTAAACACAGAATGAGCTGAGTTTGAATCCCATACAGCACAGGTGCTATGAGCTAACACCACTACCTCCAGCACTACTGTGGCACTCAGTACTGAATTCAGATGTATCATGATTTCTTTGTTGCATTCAAGCAAGGGATTTATACTTATTTAACTTTTTTATATATCCCTACAAAGGATACTATTGTTCTTTTGCGGGTAGTTTCAAAATAACTGAACACTACTTTTTATATACTGTACATAAAATGTTTTTAAATTGTGATAGAAATTCTTATTTAAGCACTTAATGCATGTTTGTACTATGTTAAAGGTATTAATCAAAAGTGTAGTGAATGTTTTATGACCATGTTTTCCAGCATATTGTGCTTACTGCTATAAAACATTGTGACTTCTGCCTTGCTAGAATGTTAGGTATTTAAGAAGGTACCTTGGAAAAACAAAAGAAGGTACTTAAGGAAGGAAAACGTAAACTACAGATAAGGCAAAGTTAAAAGGGTCAAGAAAATGGTTATTTAGATCCAGGCCAGACCATGATGGTATATAAGGAAGTAATAAAAACAAAACTCCCTTAACTGAGGCACCTAAATCAGGAGTTACTCCACCACACTTAAGATGGGATAACAACAAAGTCCAAAGTTGCACAAAGAACAGAAATAAAAAACTGTTGAGAGGCTTGTATACCTTTCGAGCTGCTGCATAAATAATCCCCGCATCCTTTGTTCAGGGAGAATCTTTTTGAAGGGAATCCCCCACACTAGTGTGTATTTGATCGATCAATAGTGCAAGTATCTCTATACCCAAAGTGGTATTTTTTTCTTCCACAAAATCCACATGGACTTTGAGGTGTTGTATGGTGTAGGGCTGTACAATGGCAAACTATCAGTGAATTAATAGTAGTTCTCTCTGCCTGGATGGTTAGTGTTAATAAAGGAAGGCATTACTATACTATATAGGAGGCAGTTCAAAGGCATGAATGAGGAGGGCACTGAGACTTGCCTACTAGTTTATGTTACGACCCAGTGTGTGCAAAATTAATTACACCCTTACTGCTTCCATAGGAATTAAGAATGTAAGTAGCAGCCATGTGCTGCTATTCAAATGCACTGGATTAATTGATCAGCAAGTATGACCGCCTCTATAAAAGCAGAAGTTTTGGCAGTTTGCTGGTCTGGAACACTCAGGTGTGTGTTAACATAATGCCAAGGTGGAAAGACATCAGCAATGATCTTAGAGAAGCAATTGTTGCTGCCCATCAGTCTGGGAAGGGTTATAAGGCCATTTCCAAACAATTTGCAACAATGCAACAGGACACTGATCCCAAGCACACCAGTAAATCTACAACAGAATACCTGAAAAAGAAAAGAATCGAGGTGTTGGAATAGCCCAGTCAAAGTCCAAACCTCAACCCGATTGAAATGCTGTTGCAGGACCTTAAAAGAGCTGAGTGTAAACGAATGCCTGTCAACCTCAATGAACTGAATCAACGTTGTAAAGAAGAGTGGGACAAAATTCCTACACAATGATGTGAGAAACTGATACAGTCATACAGAAAACGGTTACTTCAAGCTATTGCTGCTAAAGGTGGTTCCACAAGTTATTGAATCATGGGGTGTACTTGGTTTTTCACACATGGCTTCTCCATTCTGGCTTCATTTTTGTTAAATAATCATATGGTGGAATCTTTTGTGTTGTTTTACACCTGCGGTTTAAATTATTTTACATAATTTAAATAATTTCAGAACCTGGTAAGAACCAGATGATTTTTTTTATTATGTCCTGATACGTAAAACCATAGAACTGACAGAGGGCGTACATTCTTTTTCATATGACTGTATGAGCACCAGTGCCCCATGCCTGTGATAGGAACATTTGGGAAAATTCATATTAAAATAAAATATTCAAATGCACAGACAGTTCTATTCACAACACTTTATACCCTACTGAATGTACCATTACTCATGAGCATAATTTCATGCACAAACTTTGCACACAAATCCAAACACATCTACAAAATTGCACTTGTTTGTGCATTGTGTAAGCCACAGACACACACCTGTGAAGAATGTGCATATTTTTGACACCTACATGATGATATTTTTCCAGCTACTTACTGTAAATTACATTTCTCTTATTGTAAGTGAAATTATTTGACATCAATTACTGAGTTACGACCAAATACAGGGCTATTTTTTTTTTACACTTATGGTTAAAAACCACCAAGTTAGGGACAATTTTAAAAGTTTGTGCCATAATGGTGGTTACATCTCCAAACTTACAAGACTTCACCTTACAAGGGGGATACCTGTACTTATTTTTCCCATTTAAATCAACTGTAATTTCTTGTTTCAGTGGATTGTGCCACAAAAAAGTGTCAAAGCTTTGAAGCACTGAAGTCAGAGAGCACGGCAACATCTGATGGTTTGCAGAAAATATAACAGCCATAAACTTAAGACTGCAGTCCAAATGCACCTCACTGAATCAGTTTTTTAATGCATAATAAAAGCTTAAGTTTGCAAGGTGTGTTCACTGTGTTACTCTGATAATAACTGTTCACTTATTTAAATGCAGCAATAAATGTATATATTTCTATGTGCATCAATGTACCACAATAAGGTTCCATAAATCATTTGTTGCAATGACAGCAATCAATACCAAGACAGTGTAAGCTATAGTCAATAATACAGAGGGTTTGGGGATGTGTTTTTGTAAAAAGGATATTTTGCAGTTATGGAACAAGGTCTTTTTAATTTGCGTTTTTATAGAAGGTTTTCATTTAAAAATAGAATTTTCTCCCTGGGGCTAAGCTTTACACAGCTTCTTCACTGGTGCACTACTCCTCCAATATTTGAATAGAACCATTTGCACAGCACCAGTGATGCTGGTGTGCAAAGATGTTGTGCAGCCACTTGAAACAGGTAGAGATATTCTGGTCTGTGAGCAAACCAGTATTGCAAAGGGTCCCCTGATTTTGTGGGTCTTTAAGAAACCTAGACAGACCCAAGGGCAGTATTAATTGCTTCAGATTTAATAGTTAGCAGATGATAAACATAAAACTTACTTTACCTCTGGACCTCGGCAGTGGTACTACTGGTTGCATTTTCTGTAGAGATTCCACATGGTGATCAAGCAGGCAAATAGAAATTACCTTCCTGCAGCTGTGCTGAGGTCTCGGGTGTTGCAGGTGGTACTGGAACTCCTGGTACTCCACTTCCTTGAACCCTGGGTCTGCTAGTGTGGACAAGGACAGGGAAATTATTTTCTCTATTACAGAGAATTTAACATTAAGATTTGTTTTTATCAGATACGGGGGACTCTCATGACTTTATTCGAGTCTGACTCAAGTCATAAATTTTATGATTTGTGACTTGCATGATGATAATTAAAAAAAGACCCAACTTGACTTTGACTTTAGACTAATGATTTGGAAAAAGACTTACGTGAAAAAAGACACTTCTTCCTTGTCAGTTTCTTGAAGCACAGTTGGGTGACAAAACATGCAGTGGATGCATAGACAATCAGACCAATTATTAACGTCAACATCAATGATCATGGAGAGAACCATTACCATGGAAGGCGCCATTCCGAGGATCGTGTCACTTATGTAGATATATGGAGTATGTTATACATCAAAGTAGAGAAAACGAATCGCGGTGTGCAAAGTTTGTGGCTCTAGAATTAGTGACACTGCAGCAACAACGTCCAACTTCATCCAGAATTTCAGATGCCATAAAGAAAGGTAATGTTTATTTTTCTTTTTCACACACTTTTTAACTAGCCAAGTTAATCTAGAACTCGTCCGATAATAGACATCTGCGTTACGATATACAGTCATGTCTCACATGACGTTCATTTGGGCAATGTCCAACCGGATAAACTGTACATCCATGGTCCCTTAGGTTAAAATAAAGTTAAGTGTGGAAGGAAAAAACAAAACTTTGGATGTAGAGAGAGTGACACTTTATTGTTCTATAGAATACACATTGGTGGCAGAGAGCGCCTTTGAAAAGAGTCTCTCTGAACAAAGCATTCAGGTTATATATACAGTAGTTCATAAGGTATGCACACCTCTCGGCAGTTTTTCACTTCAGTTCTTTGTAAGTGCAACTTTGTACATTGTTGATATAAGGAAACATGATATAAGGAAGCGTGGTGGAGTAATTCCTGATTTAGGGGTCTCGGTTGAGCGAGTTTCGTGTCGGGAAGAGAAAGGTACGGAATTTAGCAGAACTTGCAGCTGGGTGACCGTTACATACACCAGTTCAGTTTTCAGATCACGGGTTACAATGCTTTGCAGCAGTAAGTACAATGCATTGGCTAACATAGTCATAACAAATATTCCCTCCACTATTGATTAATACCTTTAACATAGTACAATGCATGCATTTAATGCTTAAATTTAAAATTTTAACTTTTCAAATATCTCTCACATCAGAAATCCCAGAGAACGGGACGCAGCAAATGCTTCCTGCATGACATGTATCTCATGTCTCTTGTATAGAAAACAATTGTGCTGCCAGGCGTATAATAGTACAGTAAATATACAGTATAACCTATAATAGATATATGTAGGATATACTGTATATACATAAGGTGTATAGTATAGCCTAGAAGCAATAGGCTAATACATATAGTCATAATATGGTATAGCCTATTGCTCCTAGGCTACAAACCACTATCGTATATGCGGTCCATTGTTCACTGACATGTTGTCAGTAACCGAGTAAAGTTTATTAAAACGTTCTGTATAGACTGCCAAATTATATATGTTCTCACTTATCTAATTATGCTGTACCTGTATGTATGTATTAGAGTTTGCAATGTTAAATAAGCAGGTAATTCCCATAGTTACCATCAAGTAAATAATATGAAAAAGTTCTTTTGATTCTTCAATACAGAATGAAAGAGACATTACAATTATTCTAAAGCTAATTCACACTGAACAAGGCGCACCGAGTGGTTGGATGCTCGTTGGTGCCAACACTTTACAAGGGCAGACAGCCAAAATCCTCACTATATGCAGTCTCATATAAACCCAAAAACACAAACAAGACAAAACTGCTGTCGCTCTCTCCATGTTGGTTTGCACAGATAAGGACTCAGAGCAGTGACGTCATCCACCGGCGATCCTATGACATACATTCGCGTTGACTGACCTGTCGAATGCCAAACCCCTTTGGAGAGACTGCAAGGTCAGGGACAAAGACAGACCACAATTCCCCACCCAAAAAAAAAAAAAACAACAATCATAACAGCACCCTCTTCAAAGGTGTTTTGTCAAGTTAGGCCCACAATATCTCCGGAAGGCTCAGTCACAGCTCTGTCATCCCAGAACTGCTCCCTTCCACCACTGTGTGCACCACTGCACTACTCAACAACACAGCACAACACATGCTATATGCCTTAGTATCCATGCTAAAAACTAACTGCCCATTTTGCTACTTGCCACCTTCTTCATAACTCCATTAAACTCACCCGCAACTTTGCCACACCTACGCTACGTTGTGCATTAACTGCATTAATTCCATAACCTGCTAACTGCTAACCACTACCACTTAAACAGCAAAATCATACCCCAGTTTACGACTTTCCATTCATCCTCCAGCAGCACTGGTCCTTTTCCTCCTTATCCACAGACTTCCCTACTTTGCAGCCTCAGTCATCTCCCTCAACACCTGCTGCAGGTTCTGTCCTTGGATTCTGAGTTCTCGAAACAGCACCGTTGCTGACTAGGCTATAAAGCTATGACACACTACTTCTACCGGCCTTACTTTCACGTTCTACCCCCGCCGCTCTACCTCTGCAGCCAGCTCACTATACCTAAGTTTCTTCCTGTCATATGTGTCTTCTATTAGATCCTCCCATGGGACTGTCAGTTCAATAAAATACACCAGCTTTGTGATCACAGTACCATATCAGGTCTCAAGTTTGTAATAACTATTTCCTCGGGCACAACTAAGTTTCCTCCCAAGTCGACCAGCATTTCCCAGTCTCTAATTCCTCTTAACTGACCTGTCTCCTGCCTACCTAAACACTTCCTAATTTTCTACCCCTCCCTAAAGAACTGAATCATTAAATTTCCAGTCTCACGTCCTGACTTTACCTCCACTCTCCACGGCTGTGGCTAGGCACTTCAGCACCTGACTGTGCCTACCATGTATATATATCCTGTGACAAACTAACCTTACAGTCTGACAGTACATATTTTATCATTCCTACCTCCAAACACAGAGGATAGGCTGGATCTTCACTAACCCGCTGCTTAAATTTCTGTGGCAATGGTAGCACATTATAAATAGCTCCTAGGAGAAACCTTATCCAATTTGCATCCATGCTCCACAGCTCCCTCCAACTCAGCCTCCTCTTCTCAACTCCCTCCCAATTCACCCACTGTCCCTACTTCTCTTGTGAGACTGCCCCAACAAACCTCTCTGCATCCTTATTACCTGCCAGCTGCAACTCTAACCTCGTTTTTGTGCACTTAAACTGTTCTGTCCAGCTTGATAGCAGCAACTGCAGAATCCCCTTCCCATATAGAGCCACACAGCCACTTCCTAATATAACAGCTTATCAGTCTCTCCAGTTTTGCTACACATGAAGTCAGAAGTTTACATACACTTAGGGTCAATTCTTTAAGACTCACTTTATAACCCCTCCACAGATTTTATACTAACAAACTATAAATTTGGCATTTGTTTAAGACATCTACTTTGTGCAGGGCAAAAGTATTTTTTTCCCCAACAATGTTCACAGACAGATTATTTCACTTTTTATTGACCTCTGTCACAGGGGTTCGTAGCCCCAGGTGTTGGGGAGGAAGCAATCGCGGGACACAGGCAGCTGAACGGAAAGACCGGGAGTGCTTTAATGGCACACAACTAAAACACGGGCAAAAACAAGGGGTGCTTGGCAACCAGAATCAGTGTCGCAGCAAGTGAGGCTGAAGAGTACCAAGAAACATAAAGCCTTAGCAAGAGAACAAACCATTACTGAACCGCAAAGTAATAGACAGAACAGAGGTATTAACAGAGTAACGGTGTAAGTAACAGTAGACTGAGCCACCGGTAAAGGCCTGGGAGGGCCCTTTTAAAGAGTCCGCAATTAAGTGCACCACCTGCAGGCGCTCAGTCCAGGAGGCGGGGCGGAGAGACTGTGCACCTGGCGGTCTCACAGCACCCGTGGGCGTGACAACCTGTTACGCCCCGGCTTGTTGGCTAGGGGACCAGCATTGAGGATCGTAGCATTTTAAGGAAAAGGAAGAAAATGTAGGTGGTAGGGAAGAACCCCCCTCAACAATGAACCAGATACATGGCACAGTTATACAGTTTAACAGTGACCAAGTGTAATTTATTTACAGTGAGTAGTGTTGGAATTATATACAGACACATATACAAACAAACAAAAACCAGAACCAGGCTCCAAACAGTTTTACAGAATATAGGCAGTTCCCACTCCAAAACAACAACAGAACAAAATGGACATCCCGACCTGGGCCGTGAAAAGAAAAGAAAACAAATGACAAACTCAAGCCCAGTCAGACCACCACTTCGCCTGATGTTTTAATGTAGTTGTGAATACAAAAGATGGCTAAGTGTTAGCACCAGGTACATCGAGGGTTGTACACTCCCCGGTGCCAGCACTGTACAAGTAAGGGTAAACAGCAAGCTAGACATACAATGCCAGAAAACACGACCAAGACTGAGCTGTTGCCGCTGCCTCCATGGTGGTCCATGCAGATAAGCGCTTGTAGGGGTGACGTCATCCGCCGATGGCCCAATCCTGGCTCTGACGGACCTGTCAAACGCCAAACCCCTATGGAGAGACCGCGTGAACAGGAACACGACAGTTCCCCACCAGGAAAAAAAAAAAAAAAACCATAACAGACCATATCACAATTTCAAAGGGTCTCATCTGCCAGTTTGACCCATTCTCACAGCTGAATTCATCAGTTCAAGTCCATACTGACAAACTCGCATCCCACCTACCTGGTCAGGTCACAATCTCTTACATATAAACTTGTGAACTAATTATCCAGTCACTGCCAGTAATATTTAACCTCACTTTATCAGCAGTCAGGTGGTGAAATGCCAGTTATGGATGTGCCTTATGAAGAAGCCTTTTGTAATTTGTCTGTGCACTACTGTTCTTATTCCTTTGCCACTCAAAGCTGAACTTTCCCCCCCCTCTTTCTTTTGATATTTATTGTCTGGCTTGTGTAACTTTAAACCAAGCCCTATTCCCTTTTATTGTATTTTCTATTTTTAACCAAATAGGAAGTGACCAATTGTCCTCCAATGGAGCACCACAGTACCAGGTTGCAGCTGACTCTGCTCATTCCTGGTTCACCCCCACATCATATTCCAGTCATCACCTGTGTATCCCCTGCTGTTGATCGATCATCTTGGTGTGTGCTTGGATCCATCTCTCCATGTCTCCATGAATGGACGACAGAAGCAAATGTTGTTCTTTTAATGTTTGCAAAAAAAAACTTTATTCAATCAAGTAATGCACTATAGGCCACACAATAAACTCTATGCACATTTTAAACATACACTGTATGAAGGAGTAATCATTACCCCTGCAGATATTCAGCAATTTTGTGTTCTCCCAATCTCATCACTGTTGGTAAAAGAGCAAGCTGGTGTTCTTCTTATGAGATAAGATAACCGTCAGTATTCAGAACTGATGAACGGGTTTCACTTGGCAATTCATGGTCATTTCCTTCTGTTTTTGGCATCCATTCATTGCTGGCCTGCTTCAGTTAATGCAAACAGGCAAGAAAAAAAACTAATTTTCAGTGAAACTCTAACTGAAAAGATGACAACACTGTCTCTCTCTGCTTTTCTTTACATTGGTTTGTAGATATTAAAATTTTAATAACAAACTTAAAATGCTTTTAAAGAACTTTCTGGTAAGGAGAGGGAGGGCCCTCTGTCTTTCGGTTCAGCATCACCGTGTCATAAAGGGTCTCGGGCTGAAAGCAAACAAGAAATTTGTGATGTAAAGGGGTAAGGTAAGCACATCATGTGGTACAAGTATAAAATGCTATTCTTTTCATTTCAGCATCACTAGTCTACCAGCTCTGTCTGTGTGACAGTCTTTTAATACTTACACAATAATAAACAGTCTTTTTTCTGTTTTATAAACAAAGCCTTAGTTACAGCTGAATTTGTATACATTACTCTAACTTGTGAGTATTTAGTGTAATTTAATAGTCTTACCTTTGACAGTTTGTTGGATGGATGTGTGTTCACTTCACCCACAGTTTCATACAAAGACATGGGGTTACTCTTGTCCAGAGACTACAATGCAAAGGAGAAGCACATTGCTGTAACTTTTACAATATTTAGCTGGACACAAAAATTCACGGAAGTACCCACACAAATATTCAAATTGACAGCGAGTTACAGTATAGGGACTAAAGTATATACTAGATTATTCTTCTATTACAAAATTATATGAGTGATTATTAATGATTGTGATTAGTAATTTTTTTCAACAAACTTTCTCTGTAGAAAATACATATGTGAATATCCATTTCAATGTGACTTCGTAACACAAAAGTTACATCATCTTATTGTAGTTTACTTTCAGTGAAAGCAACCTTCCACCATCCAGTTTCAAAATTGTAGCACTTGGTGTTATATTTGTGGAGCAACATCTCCATTACAGTCCCCTACAGGGCCCATTTACACTGTGAAATAAGGCATTGCTTTTCTACAGATGACTTACAGTCTCTCTTCTGCTGTCTTTGTTGACCACAGCATAAGTTGTCATCTCTTCTGGGATGGGCTGCTCTGCTGTCAGCAGGAAGAAATGCCAGTCAGAATAAAGCTCCATTTTCACCAGCCATTTCTCCAGTGTCCTGACATTAAAATCTCTTCCTTATGCCATCTTATTTAATCACATTTAAATGATAATTTTATAGGGACATTTCATGGTGGTGTTATGCATTACAAATTATAAGATTAACATGAAGATGAAATATGATGGTTTTTACAGGCTTTACAGTTTTGAGAACATTTCATTTTGTCATTTAATATTTAACTGTGAACTGTAAAATTACTCTATGTTGTTCCATGGTAAAAAAAAAGGAAAAACATGTCTTAGCCTTGTTTAAATGCAATTAGTAGGCCAGGGTAACAACATTAAATAAATAACACCAAAAATTAATACTTTTCAATTGTTTATTTCACAAAGTTCAGAAGAAATAGAGTTTTCTGCAATGCCAAACGTGAGTACACCTCTACCTTTATTTTGATAACTGATTACAGTTTTCCTTTTGTGCACCAAAGCACATTAAAAGGGCTTGCAAGTTAATAGACTCCAGCTTCAAGTGCCCAGGGTTGCACAAATATTAGAAACTTTCTTTGGTTTTCAAAGAATTTCTAGTTACCAGAAGGGAATACAATTATTATAATAATACAGTACATATATAACCTATAATACACACTATATGTCTTGATAGTCATAATATGTTATACTGTAGGTTATTGCACCCAAGGTACAAATCATATGGACCGTCATGACACATGACTGTTACTGGGTTCAGTTAATTGAAATATTCTGTATAGACTGCCAAATTCTATATGTTCTTACTTATCTAAATATGCTTTACCTGTATGTATGTATTAGAGTTTGCAATGTTAAATAAGCAGGTAATTCCCATATTTACCATTAGGTAAATAAAATGAAAAAGTTCTTTTGATTTTTTAATACAGAATGAAAGAGACATTAAAATTATCCTACAGTTAATTTATATTGAAAGTAGTGTTGATGTTACTAAAATAGGTTGTTGCAATTGTATTTCACAGTCAATAGAAATCCAATAGCCCCAATGTCAGATTAAAATAAACTTGTTTCTGAATGTATAGAACTGGGATGCACAAAATAAGGATCCCCATCAAATTACTATAGTAAATGTGGGCACTAGAATTTAATATGACTTGACTTGTGAATTGCTTGACCTAAGCAATGACTTGACTTGGCTTGCCTGACTCCATGCAGGGACTCAACTTGACTTGCTTGATTCTAAACACTGTAACTTGGGACTTTACTTGAGACTTGAAGGTTAAGACTTTACACTTGCTTCTTACTTGCGCACATGTAACTTACTCTCACCACTGTCTATCCTTACCATTTACTGTGAATAGAGAGGGCTTAAATAGAGGCGCTATGGGAACTATGTTTGCTAATCATAACTAAGCATGGTGTCCAGGTGTAGGTTGTGTACAGTGGAGGTTCTGTGTATGTGTTTCTGAGATTCTGAACTGAAATCCACATTAAGCATGGTGTACAGTGGAGGTTCTGTGTATGTGTTTCTGAGATTGTGAAGTCCTCATGTGTCAGATTCTGAACTGAAATCCACATAATTGTCTGTGCTTCCAGATTAACAATATACATCTTCCATTCATCCATCCACTCATCTTTTTATCAATAACTTCTTACCCTGGTCAGAGTCACAGCAGGCCAAAGCCTATCCCAGAATCACTGGGCACCAAGTTGTATAACTACACCCTGGATGGGGTGCCAGTTCCTTACAGGCCAAACATACACCTTATTAAGAAAAAATTCTTATACAGTAACTATGTTTTTATTTCTTATTAGTATATTTGTGTTAGGTATACCTGATACAGCTCTGTACTGGGCTTTCTTATTTACAGAGTCCCATGCCGCTGGTAGGGGACTCAAAATATCTAAGTATAGAGTCTTGAGTCTGCCAACATGGCCTCCATTAGCTGCTCAGAGTGAAAAATGTTCTCTGCTCTGTTCTGATCTGAAAACCCTGAAATGCATCTCATTTTGTGTCATGTTACATTTGCATATGTCACTCTATCCATCATCCCAGGCTTTAAAAGAGAGCACCTCATCTAGATTCACTGCAGAATCTTGTGCTGAACAGTTAGCGGTTCTCTGTACCTACTTGTCTAAGTTTGATCTGCTTCACAGTGACAGCATGTTGCACTAATCCTGTGTCCCTGCATGTTGCCTCAGCTTCCTTGTTTCCAAATTCCCAATCCTTCACTTTCCTGAGTTTCCAGTCAACATATTCCTGTGTGTATTGTTTGTCACCGCATTGAACATCCCCAGTCATCATTGCACCTATTTGTACTTCATCCCACTGTATATATACCTTCCTCTCTTGAGCTCGCAATCATTCATCTCTGGCTGATCATGATATCTGTACCACCATTTTAGCAGCATGCTTTATACCAGCGGCTGCATTTGAATTAATGAAGAGCCACTGACTTGTTCTGCCCCACATTTAACTTACAATCTTTCAAGAAATTAACAAACCCTAATCACAAGTATGGAGATCAGCTGTATAAAAGCATGTCTTTATGTCTTCTAGAGATCACCTGGAAATAGCACATGACTTCTGGCATACTGGCCAGATGAGTCAAAGATGGAACTACCTGGTTGTCAAGTGTTTAAACATAAGATAGCGGACATAAAAATGGGAATTAGAGCATTATAATTTGGAGCAACATTGCTGCTTCAGAGTCTAGACCACTAGTTATTGTCAGAATTATACATTGCAGAATATTCCAGAAAATAGGCTGCTGTAGCAAAATCTAAAGCAATCTGTGTATAAGAAAAAGAAAATACCACTTGAGATGCACAAGCAAAGGCAAACCTCACTGGTTCAAAAAGAAGAGCTGGAGATTTTTAGTACCCAAATGAAAATCCAGATTTATATTAAGATTTTTGAATTTCTGAACCTATGAATAATAAGAATTGCAATGTACAGATTTCAAGTATTAGTAGTTAAATGTTATCCCTGTTGACATGATTGTACCACAAAATTATTGTAGATTTGTCAGTGTCAGATCCATGCTACCCATCTTCCATTCTACCACATCCGAAAAGGTGAGGTCTCTGAAGTCCTCTGAACTCACTGTCATTTTCATGGAACCAGTTTTAGATTACTTTTGCTTTGTTGCTATGGCCCGTTGTCATGGTGGAAGAAGGAAAACTGTGACCATAAAAGATTTATATGGTCAACTACATTACTCAGATGCTCAGTTGGCTCCTGCGTGGCCAGATTCCAACTGTACATGAATGCTACCCTTGACATGTCTGTTCAGTGCTCTGTGTCACTGCAGTGAGAAGACCGCTATATAAAAATAAAATTGAATTGAATTGGTATTATGGGACCCAATGTGTGCCAAGAAAACCATCCCCACACTATTACACAACCGCCACCAGCCTAAACTGTTGAAAGAAATCAAAGATTGTTATGGCTTCATGACGTTTATGTCAAATTTTGGTCTGCATTCTGGAGCAGAAATCAAGATTGATCAGACCAGGCAAAGTTTTTCCATTCTTCATTTGTCCAGTTTCTGTGAACCAGTGCCCACTGTAGCCTCAGCTTCCTGTTCTTACTTGAAAAGAGTGGAACCCAGTATGATCTTCTGCTGTGGTAGCCCACCTGACTCAAAGTTCAATGTGTTGAGATGTTTTTTTCTTTTCACCACTGTATTTGAGTCACTGTAGCCTTCCTGTCAGTTCAAACCAATCTGGCCATTCTCCTCTGACCTTGCTTAATAATCAGGGATTTCTGCCCACAGAACTGCTGCTCACTGTTTGTTTTTTTATTCTGTATAGACTCTGTTGTGTGTGAAAATTTCAAGAGAGCAGCTGTTTCTGAGTTACTCAGATGACCACGTTTGGCACTAACAACCATGTCATGGTCAAAGCAACACACTTTTTCCCCATTTTGAAGTTTCATGTGAGAAGCTCTTGACCCATGTCTGGATGATTTTATACTTTGCATGGCTGCCAATGAGCAGGTGTACAGGTGTTTGTTGAGTGTATAGTAGCGTACAGTGTATCCTACAGCAAAATGAGTGACAGACCTGCATGTTTTCTTCTGAAGTAGCACATCAGCAGGGAAATGGTGAAGACAACCAGGACAGCAGCCCCTGCAGCAGCCCCAATGTACAGGTAGAAATCCGGTGGATTCGGTTTCTCTGTAAGAAAGTTTTCTTTTTTGACATACAGTTATAGAAATTATTAAAGGTTGAAACTTGTACTTTCTGCTTATACTGTAACATCTAAATAAAAATTGTATGATGTTACATATTTATATTTACAGTAATGCAATCCTGAATACTTGTATTGTGAGGAAAATGCTGAGTGAAGATGGGTGGTGAAAATTTATTCTTGTTACTTAGATTCTCAGATTTGCTATCAAATTGGAAATTCCACAACCCCAAATCAGAAAAAGTGGGGACAGCATGGAAAATGCAAAAAAAAAAAAAAACAGTGATTCTTATATTTACTTTGACTTTTATTTCATTGCAGACAGTATGAGCCCAAGATATTCCATGTTTTGACTGGTCAACTAACATTTTATTTGTTAATATACATTAATTCCTGCATTTCAGGCCTGCAACACATTCCAAAAAAAGTAGGGACGGTAAAGCATTTACTACTTTGTAATGTTGTGATTCCTTTTCACAACACTTAAAAGAAAGTTTGGCACTGAGGATACCAAGCGATGAAACGTTTCAGATGTTATTTTGTCATTCTTCCTGCAAATATGTCTTAAAGTGTGCAACAGTATGTGGTTGTCGTTGCATTTTCTGTTTCAAAATTCTTCACACATTCTGTACTGGAGACAGGTCAGGACTGTAGGCAGGCCAGTCCAGTACCCGTACCCTCTTCTTCTGCAGCCATGCCTTTGTAATGTGTGCAGAATGTGGTTTTGCATTGTCTTGTTGAAAAATGCATTGACGTCCCTGGAAAAGATACCATCTTGAATGCAGCGTATGTTGCTCTAAAATCTCAATGTACTTTTCTGCATTAATGCTGCCATCACAGAAGTGCAAATTACCTTTGCCAAGGGCACTGACACAACCCCATACCATGACAGATGCTGGCTTTTGGACTTGTTGCTGATAACAGTCTGGATGATCCTTTTCGTCTTTGGTCCAGAACGCACAGTGTCCATTTCTTCCAAAAAAGATCTGAAATACTGATTTGTCTGACCACAATGCACATTTCCACTGTGTGATGGTCCATCTCAGATGCCTCCGAGCCTAGAGAAGTCGATGCCGCTTCTGGACATGGTTAACATAAGGCTTCTTTTCTGCACAGTAAAGATTTTAGTGGCATTCGTGAATGCAACTCTGTATTGTAGTGCTTGACAAAGGTTTGCCAAAGTAATCCCTTGCCCATGTGGTTATGTCAGCTATTGATGAATGATGGCTCTCGATGCGGTGCCGTCTGAAAGATCAGAGATCATGGCTGTTCAGTTTAGCCTTGCGCCCTTGCCCTTTACGCACTGAAATTCCTCCAGATTCCTTGAATCATTTAATGATATTATGCAATGTAGAGAGAGAAATATACAAATCCCTTACAGTCTTTCTTTGAGGAACATCGTTTTTAAACATTTCAGTAATTTCATATTTATTTGTTGACAAACTGGAGATCCTTTGCCTATCTTTGCACCTCAAAGACTCAGCCTTTCGTGGATACTGCTTTTGTACTAAATCATGATTATAATCACCTGTTGACATCACCTGTTTGAAATCACATTACTATTTATTTTTATTTTTATTTTTTACCCCATTACTATCTCTAAATTTCCCCCATCTCAACTTTTTTTTGAAAAGTGTTGCAAGCCTGAAATGCAGGAATGAGTGTATATTAACAAATGAAATGCTAGTTGACCAGACAAAACACGAAATATCTTGGGTTCATACTGTCTGCAATGAAATAAAAGTCAAAGTAAATGTAAGAATCACTGTGTTTTTTTTTTTTATTTGCATTTCCCATACTGTTCCAACTTTTTCTGATTTGGGGTTGTAGTTCTGTATCACAACAATTTGGATTTTACTGTTGAATTGCAAAGAAAGCTTTAAAAAGAAACAAAAATATTTCTGGAACATTTAAGTTATAGTTTTCTTTTTTGTTGAAAACTGTTCAACATCTCACTTTCAAAATCCTACTTAGCTTGAAACAGACTCAGCCACATTCATGGAAGTAGTTGTGTGTTGTATTAGTACATTGAAAGATACATGTAGAAATTTGTTTTCAATGTGTAGACTTTCTGCTTTTGCTACACTAGACCAAATAACTGCAACCTTTTGGAAAATAAAAAAAATATATATATTTTCTCAGTCAGTTTTAATGCATATAGCTTACTGACAGTGTGCATGAGGTGGGTGTTCTGCAGTAAAGTGTCAATAAACTATTACAGCAACATAGATGGTATCAGCAGGTGGTGCATTGGTCAGAGTTGCTAACTCTTGAATTGGATTGCAGGTATAAATCCCATAAAGTACAACTGAGCAAGGTAGAGTACATACCTTGAATTTAAATGAAAAAATACTTTCACATATGAATGGGTAAAAATTTCAAGTGATTTAACACTGTAAGTAACTGTAGAAAAGCATTAGCCAATGTATTAATAAGTATTGGTCTTGCTGAAATGGCACACATAATGTGTTTCTTGAGTTATAAACTGAAACTGTGCTTGTTTTAGCAGCAGTGTGAGTGTTATTGATTTGTTCATTTATTAATTCATTTGTAGCATTACTTTGTGTGTGTGTGTGTGTGTGTGTGTGTGTGTGTGTGTGTGTGTGTGTGTGGTTACCTGAATTGCATCTCACTGTGTCTGTTGTGTTCTTCTCACTGACAGCATTAGAAGCCGTGCAAGTGACATTCACCTCCTCTGCTACTGAGAGAGCAAAGTGCAGCTCTCTGCTGCTCACAGTCTGGTCCCCCTTCCTCCAGGTATAAAAGGCACTTTGGTCACCTGATGAGCTACATATCACACTCACCAGACAGGTGAGGTTCTGTGACACCCAGGTGATGTTTAGTTGAATTTTTAACTGCTGTTATGGGTTCTGTCCATTTAACAGAGAAAAGTCTATCAATAAAATCACAGCCAGTGGTGCGATGTACTGTTGGGACAGACTGTGACTGAATATTAATGCTGTAAATGTATATTTTTCAACCCTATTATACTGTATGTTTCTGAGGCACTAACCAGAGAAAAATGCAAGCTATTTTATCTTCCAAACCTACCTGCATTTTATTTCAAGTATTTTAATTGTATATTTTAGCTATAGCCTACAGAGTTTACATTTTCATGATGCTTTGCATTTTCATAACATCTATAAGGTTTAAATCCTTGTTTCACTTACCATAAACATGCAGGTTAATTGTCTGTTTGGGAATCTGTCCATCTTTGTTCACCCCTGTCCGCTCATAAACCCCACTGTCCTGCAGCGTCAGATTTTTCACCGTTACACTGAACTCAGAGCTCAGCTCCAGTCGCCCCCTAAACCGGGCATGAACATCCACATCTGCTTTACTAGCCCTATATTTCACAATATGACTGTTATTAAAATACCAATCCAACACGATAAAATCATCCAGTGCCACTTTTCCCAGGGCTGACGGCAGCTCCACAGATCCTCCTACACTGCCATTTATTGTGAGATTAGCAGTAGCACCACAAACACCTGGAACACAGAAATAAACTCCATTACATTTTAGACAAGAATTAGTAACGTCATTTAAAATCCATAATCTGCTCAGTTAGTGAGGGTTATGTCCTGTCTATCGTTCATAAAAGCTTGGATATTTTTGACCTCATTGCACAAAATTCTCCATCTTTGTTAGCCTTCATCTTGCTGTTCCCCTTTCAATATAATGAAAATGTCTGACAATAACAGCATGATTCTTTGTAGCAAAGATTCTGCCCACTAAGCAGATACTTCAGCATCTATAATACTGTACATATAGTTTTTTATATTATTAAAACTTGTCACATTCCTATTGAAAGTGTTGGCACAAGCACATTTATTCTTAACCACACACTTTTGTGTCTGTTTCTTTGTTCTTTATTTCTTGTGAGTTTAGCTTTTTAGTCAATATTGTACTTTCAAACTTCACCATCCAATGGCTAACTTCCTATTTTCAGTTGAAAGCAGAGCAGTGGATATAGCAGCATGGCGGTGCATGGGGGAGCAGTGTTGCCACTGAGTGCCTGGACCATTCAGGCATAGATTTGAATTTAGCTCAGTCTACCTGAAACTTTTAGGTTCTTCTGGGCTCATATGGGTTTCTTTCCACAGTCCAAATATGTGTGAGGGATTTTGAAGGTATGTGTGTGTGTGTGTGTGTGTGTGTGTGTGTGTGTGTGTGTGTGTGTGTGTGTGTGTGTGTGTGTATGTGTGTGTGTGTGCGTGTGCATTTTCGTGACTGTGGACCTGGTCTGCTACCCAAGCCAAGCCTTACAGGGCCTTTTAAAGTATTGAGTTTTAGACTGGGTTTGGGATGGTTTTTCAGGTGCTGTTTCAGGTCAGGTGGAGTTCAGGTTTGCTTCTTAATAGGTGAAAAATAATTATTATTATTACTTCAGGTTTTAAATTTATTTTTATCATAAGAATAAGCAACTTATGGCCTTACAAATCCTGACCATCTCTTGACATCCCCAAATTCCATGAGTGACATCATGCACCAGCAACAATCCAGCTTATGTAAATATGACACTGGGGCAAAAAATCCTGTTGCAGGACTGCAGGACTGAAAACACCATTAAAGCCCAGAAGTAGATGGCCTCGCTAGCTTGGACATTGTTATACCTTTGGGCATTGCTTATGGTGTATATTTTGTGGTGTTGCTGGCTCCATTGTTATGCTGATAACTAGCTTAGGTTGTTAAAGTTTGAATGTGGGAAAAGGTCATAAGCACTGTCCTAAAATCCCTCCATCTTTATCCTCCAGTTGGTCACTTTTTAAACCTGACATGTTTGTTGAAACCTGGGAGTGTCCCTGTACATGGCAGAAAAACAACAACACTTCCCTTAGGCAATAGCCAGTTGTGGAAGGAAGGGACTGCCACCTAAGCCTGCTAGGGGGGGAGCAAGAATGGCTCTGGGCAGCAGGGACACCCAGGTTGCAAGGTCTGTGAAGAGTTGGTTATGGGCTTGGGAAGGTGCTTAAGCCTCTTAGCTCAGAAACAGAAAGAGATGAGAGTCTTTCAAGAATCCAGGTAGCAGGCTGAATGAGTAGGGAAACAGAAGGCCAAACTAAGACAAGGTGAGCTGACACTCCTTCCTGCCCATTGTCCTCTACTGAGCAGGTCATGGTGAGCTCTGGGCCTTTGTGCTGTGGTTGGCCCAAATGTCCTCCACACACCCTGAGCCAGATGAAGAACTAAAGCAGGACCCTGAGCTGGTCCCAGAGAGAGAGCCAGAGGGTGTTTCCAAGTCTGCAGGTGGAGCCAGCCAGGAATTGTTGAGCCAAACCTGTTCCCTGCCAGGGTTACCCACAATGAGTGAGAGACTGTTTACTGCCGGGAGTATCTAGAATAGAAATCTTAGTGGAGGTTACATAGTCAAATTCCTGAAATGAATTATTATTCATATAAGCCATATGGATGCTAAAAGCAGAGCCTTAAACAACTGCTCAGTTTCTGTTATTTAGGTAAACAGCAAACTGCTGTGTGACAGAATTTGTCCCAAAAAATCCATTTGTAAAATTAGCATTAAAGTATTATTGTTAAAGCATCAGTTCTTACTATTTCATACAGGAACACAATTCATTCCAATACTTAAAAATATTCTTT
The DNA here is from genome assembly GCA_018136845.1 of Heterotis niloticus. Classification (NCBI taxonomy): domain Eukaryota; kingdom Metazoa; phylum Chordata; class Actinopteri; order Osteoglossiformes; family Osteoglossidae; genus Heterotis; species Heterotis niloticus. The sequence goes on from CM030902.1 coordinate 16,741,746, forward strand.
TAAAAATACCTGGAACTGTACATTACATTACTTTTTAGGTTTATTAATATTTGTGTAGAGTTCCATGGTCGTGCAGTAAATATTGCTGCCACCTTGCAGAGCTTGATCTATTCAGGCATGGGTTTGAATCCTCCCACAGTCCAAAACATTTGTTTTAGGTTAACTGGTCACTCTAAATTTCCCACAATGTGTGTCTGTGTAACTGTGTGAGTGTCTGGGCAGCCTCCAATGGGTGGAGGATGAGATACAAAATATGCTACCATACAAAAGTTTGTAATTGCTAAGAAATTTATTTACTTTTTGAAAGAATTGTTAGACTTTTATCAAGGTGCTATTATTTAACTGATCTAAAAATCTAGCTAAGCGGTAACTAATGTTGAAAATGGGTGTTACTGCTTGATATGATTTAAAATGTATTGTTCACATATGACTGAAAAGGCCTATTTTCAGCAGCCATTTCTCCAGCGTCCCAATGCTAACCTCTTAGTTTGTCCATAATTAATCATGTTTAAATAATAATTGGTTATTACAAAAATATTTGCAATTGTGTTCGGACAGCTGAGATCTGTTCAAAAGAGCCAAGCAAATTTTCTGTCCTTGGGTTGTTTACATTCATGTTGGTTAAGGTACTGACATTCCAGAAGTTTATTTCTCAGTCCTGAAGTGGCTGAAAGGAAGCAGTTTTCTCAAGAAACACATCAGTCTGATGTTTTTTTGTAAAATGAAGATTCATCCATGTGTCAGACTTCCAAGACACCAGAAAATTCGTACAGAGGTGTCCACTAATGTCAAAGAATAGAGGGCAAACTGGATGCAAACAGGACAGAAAAAGAAGCGGAAACCCAGATGCACAGCTGCACAGGAGGATAAGAACATCAGAGTCTGCAGTTTGAGAAACAGGCTTTACAGGTCCTCATTTGGCTGCTTCCTTTAAATGGTACAAATAAATAGCAAATACCAGCATCTGCTGCAGTGAAAGGACAAGTCGAGGATTCTGACCTTAGAGGCACAGTTTCAAAGAAAAAGGCACATCTGAAACTGTCAAATGAAAGCATTAAAATGGGCATTACATAGCACTATAATGGTATGGGGCTGCTAGGTTGCTGGTAAGGTAGGAGATGTACATGAATTTCAGGCGCAATGACCGCACTGTTTAACGTCATGCCTCCCCTGTGGTCAGGACTCGATTGGTGCCAATTGTGTTATAGACGAAAATCTGCAGCTTTACTTCTAAGTTGTGCAAAGCCTATTTGGTAAAGAAACAGGAAGCCAGAGTATTATCTTCGATGGACCGTCTGGCCTAATGCCCAGATCTCAACCCTATCGAGCTCAGAAAAAATTCCATAGAAGTCAGCTGCAAATCTGCAGAGAATGCATTGGTTGAAATTTTCCCTGAATATCTTCAAAAACCGATAGCAGCTAGAACACCAAAGGTCTGCAATGCTGTAATTGCTGGAAAAGTTTTCTCTGATGAATGTAAAGGTTAATAAATAGAACCATTAAATGAAATAAAAAGAATGTTATGACAGTGTCAGTGTATTGACTATAATTTCTGATCAATTTAATGCAATCTTGGGTAATAATAGTATCAATTTCAATCAAAAAGATTAAAATTTTTGGGCGATAAACATTTGAACACTGTGTGTGCATGTGTGTACATATACATATGCAATGTAATACTAGTATATATGTGTGTGTGTGTGTGTGTGTGTGTGTGTGTGTGTGTGTGTGTATGTATGTATAAGTGCAGTCTCTTTAATAGACTATGTTTATTTATTTACATTATATATACAGATATATGTTAATAAGAATGCGTAACGTGCTTAGACGTCTATCAACAAATAATTAGAAAAATCCTCAAGAACAGTTTTTCATATTAATATTTCCTTATGTACCCATATATATCTTTTCAGAAGCCGGAATATAACCAACACAAAAATGAAAGTTTAAACTTAGACTACTGACCTGCTCCCTCTTCTTATCTCTAACTCAGTGATGGAACACTCATACAAAGCAGACTGTGCAGAATAACAGAGCAAGAAGTACGGTCCTTTTCACGTGCACTCTAGAGTTGACTTAACTAAAATGATATATTTTTCCGCATGCAAGTTATTTATTTTCGCTGAGCAGCTAATTTTATGTAGTGTTGTTCTTTCCTGTTCCATGGGGCAGAGGAGTAAGAACCCTCCATCAAAGTGTAAAAATGAAACTTACTAGTGTAAATATATAATACAACGCCCAGATATGTAGTAGATCTGGGCCGACTACTTGTTTATTTAAACTAGTGTCTTTACAAACAGCCGTGTACAACTTATGCTCAGAATGAACACAAATAAAACAAAGCACGCCTACTTTGCACATGAGTTTATATTCAGCATGTGTGGAGAATAAAAACAAACATTTATCTCCAAAAGTGCTGCAAATCCAACATTGAGTTGTATGACCGTATTTAAAGTCTAATTTTGTTTGCGTTCTGTTGTGCTCTATAAATTTCATCTTCTTTAGCAATAGCACATGACTGCTGTGGAAACTTGTTTTTTTTTAAGATTATACTATCAAAATATTAAGAAATATAGTTGTAACTTACCATTAATAAGAGCAAAACAGAATCCTATTATCAACAGCATATTTGAATGTTTGCACGTTTGTAAATTTTCGTTGCGTGCACTGTGGCATTCGGCTCTGTGTCTCAGTGAAGAGGAAGTCACTCCCCCGAGTCTGAAGGCAGAAGTTGACTATTGATCTATATATATGCACAGGCTCAGCAGTTCCTAGTCTGTTGCATCCCTGTTTTCTAGCTTGGCAAATAATTTAAGCAAGAAAGCTTAGCAACGCAAATGAATCTGTGGCTGGACTGTTGTCCACTAACCATTTTCACTGTCAAATGCGAAAAAACAGAAGGTTTTGCAGTACTTTCAGAGTAAGTTTTATCTAAAGACTTTTATTTAGAATTTTAAGTAAATATTAAATAAATATTAAAAACACAGGCAAGTGGCTGCAAGAAAAAGTGTTCAGCAGCCCAGAAAGAGCCTCAGAATATGAGCACAGGAGTAACAGAAACAGTGCCATACTTCTCATTCTGAGATTTCTAAATGCAAATCAGCCTGTGACTGTTATTTTTATAAAGTGGCCTAGCAGCTTCCTCTCAGGTCATAATAAAAATTTCAGATGCTTTACATCCAATATTTCAACTATGTTATGCTGGTGTAGGGGAGGGGGGTTATCCAGTGCTTATCTTTGCT
>CM030902.1:16745487-16760684 GCA_018136845.1 Heterotis niloticus
TGTGTGTGTGTGTGTGTGTGTGTGTGTGTGTGTGTGTGTGTGTGTGTGTGCGTGCGTTTGTGTGTTTTCTACCCTTCCGTTTTCTAGGACTGCCATCTGTCACTCTCTGTGGCCTATCTGACAGCACTAAAAGTACTTTTTGAGACAGCACTGAATGCAACCACTTTAATAGTAAAACAGTTTGGATCTACAAAATGTGTTACTACCACCACTACACATTTTTAATCCAGGCATTGTCGGGTAACTCAGGAAGTCAAACATTTAAAATAAATCTTCATGGTCATATTTGCAAAAAAAAAAATTAAAGCTAAATGGATTTAACTGTGTGTTACGGTTATTGTTTTTTTTTGTTTGGCGGGGAACTATGGTTGTTCCTATTGGCGCAGTCTCTCCGTAGGGGTTCAGCATTCGACAGGTCCACCAGAGCCAGTATGGGATAGGACCGCCGGTGGATAACGTCACCCCCTGCAAGTGCTTATCTGCGCAGACCTTTGTTGTTGTGTGCACTAAAACGTATTTTAGTGCACACAACAACAAAGACCACCGCTGAAGCAGCTGAACTTGAACAATAAATAACCATTATTTGACTGCTCTGTCTTTTAGAGGCATATGATAAATTTGACCTTCAGCCTTAAAACAATGATAACAAGATTTTGAACAGTGTTTTGTGTTACTTTGGTGTTTTGTGAAGCTGTTCATAAAACTGTGTTTAGATTTGTAAGTCACCATCTGCAAACAAGGTTTACCAAAGGTTGCTGCTCTTGATGTTCCATTTTGTTGTTTGCGTGTTTGGTTTTCTATACTGAATTTTAGAAATTATTTTACCAAAGCAGACATGTGAGTAAGACAGCTTATGTCAGATTGGCCACAGTTTTGTGATCATATCAAATATGTCTCTACACATCGTGAGAATTTTTTTTTTTTCTTTAGCTTATCAGTTGGTGTTAGAAAGCCTGTATGTTCATGTTAATGTAAAAAATTGAAGCAGTTGTTATTCAGAATACTTTGACTCAAGGTTCTCTTCTACTGTCATTCTGCACTTGCACACGTACAAGAGAAAACAAAATGTACTGTAGTTTCTCTTGGGATGTGGTTGACAGCATTACTAGACAATATAATGAATACAGGGACAGATTTTGGGATAATATTGATCAGTACATTAATAGGACCGGACAGGACAGGACAGGACAGGATAGGATAGGATAGGATGTCAAGGGATATTTTAAATACATCCCATGCTTATTGTATAACCACATGACATGCAAAAAACAACACATACAATCACCATTCATAGGGATCACAGGTTGTGTGTTTCAGATGTATTTTACCTAGGATAGAGTAAATGCCGGTAAACTCCTAATACTATAACAAAAAGAAGCCTTGTCACCTCTTACTGGCCTCCATGCATCCCATTGCATAATATCCTTCTGCCCCTGTTTGGCATTTCCAGGTCTTTTCAGACTTTATTGTATGTCAGAAACATCTGTTTGCCAGTTTTCCTGCACAAGTCTCTCACAAAGCACTTCCCAGAAGTTCCAAAAAGTGTGAGCAAAGATGTTCCTTTCTCCACAGTAAGTTGATGGACCATTTGGACAGATGGTGCCTCTATGGTGCCGTCTTAACTGGCAACTTAACCAACAAGCAACACTAGTTCAAGTCCTGCAGACAGTGATCAAGCCCTAGTGGGCTGGATCCTGGTCCACATGCTGTCCTCGAGCCTAAGGCTGATTTATGGACTAGTAAGGGGCAACAGTGAGGGACACCACATGGGGAAGACATGGGAAGCAACTTTCATAGGTATGGCTGCTCTGGCACATGCAGTTTAATGAACATCATGTAGTCTTAAATACTTAGCACCTGTAACAGCAGCCTAGACTCCAGGTGAATGTGTTTCAAAGGACAAGTAGTGTTTGATTATAAATCAAATATGATATCAAAATAAAATATATAATTTTTTCATATCTCATTATCTGGGGGCATTCCTATAGTTCTACGTAGGATGTTCGGAGGTCAGTTAAGTTTAATCCAGGTACGGATTTCCTAGTCCAGTGCAGCAAAGTGTGACATAAGAAGGGGCTGAAATGAAGAGGACAGAGACTGTAGCTCAAGAAACACAATGAGGAAGTCCAAAAAGAGAAAGGAACAATAGGAACAGTGGTTACTCAGAACATCACCTCCTGGTTTGGGAATAGCTGTGCTAGCAACATCAAGGCACTGCAGAGAGTGATCCGGGCAGCGGAACCCTGCACCAGATCTGATCTGCCATCCCTACAGGACATCTACACCAGGAGATGCAGGACCAGAGCGACTGGGATCGTCGGTGACCTGTCTCATCCCAGAAACCATGTTCGAACTGCTGAAATCAGGCAAACGCTTCAGAAGCATTATGGCAAGAACGGAGAGGATCAGGAGGAGCTTCTATCCACAGGCCATAAGGCTTTTGAACCCATCACAATCCTCACAAACCAGGGTCTATAATACCCTCTAACCACTCCTCCTCACTGTCACTGTTACTGTCCCCAGAGTGCACCTTAAGGTTTTATTTACTGTTTTATTTATCTACCCATTGTTTTTATTTATTTATTTACTTGTCTATTTGCTGTGTGTTCTTGTCTCCTTGGGTTTGGTTGTTTGTTTGTTTTACTCGTGTTAAATTTTTTCTTGGTATGTAACCACGCAGTCTCCTGTCGAATCAGAGCACATTTCACTACATGGTATACTCAGTAACCATGTAAATGACAAATAAACTCTTTTGACTCTTTTGAGTCTTTTGAATCTTTTACAAGAAATAAAGTTCATGCAGTACTCATGAGGGTATCCAGGATGGTAAGCAGTGATGTTGTAAATGAGATTCCGCAAACTTCCTTTCCACTGCTTTGCCATTGTCCTTTAGAAAACCAGTATCAGGTCTAGCTGTGCTGCGTGGGTCTTTAAAAGCTGCTAGGTCCATCTCTGGGGGGTTTCAAACTTACAACCGATCATGGTTACAGTATACTTACCCACAAGTCAAGGTCACTATCAGATATCCCATTTTCTTTAAAAATTACTTCACTTTAGAAAAGAAAGCAAAGATGAGAGATGTGAACTTGGGATGTGAAGATCAGGAGGAGAGCAACTGGCATAACAGCGATAAGATCTTAGTAGTAGACAGTTTTTAAAAAGTGGAAGTTAACTTCCAAGAGGTGATTATGGTCTTTTTATGCTTTGCATTAACACACCACAGTGGTTTTAATATAGTAAATGCTCGTGTTTGAGTAATAAAACCCTTGACAGAGTTGACTTTTTTCAGTGAGCTGCTGATGTTTGTGAAAGCTGCATCCATCATGGTATTGCTTACAGTTGTTCATCCATTTGCACACCAAAACAAGCTGCCCTGCAGAGAGTTAGGGTACATACCTTGCTCCTAGGAGATTAGGGTAGGAGGTGGGTTTTGAATATAGTTCGTCTCTGCTTAAAAGTGGCAACATTAACCACTGTGCCACCTGCATCAGAAATAAGGGCATGAGATCATTCAATTCAAGTCAAGTCAGGATTTATTGTCATTTGGTCCATCTACACAGTACATGGCAAAACGAGACAGCGTTCCTCCAGAACCAAGGTGCAACACAACAACACAGTACAGCAGGAGAATAAAATGCAAATTTCACCAAATAAATATAATAAATAATTGTAATAAACTGTATAAATTACAGAGCTGAAGCAGCTGCATAGGAGGGGGGGCGGGAGGTGTTAGAGTGATTGTGCGCTGTAGGGTTTTGTGATCTGAGGCTGTTCAATTCTCAAACCAGGCAGTGATGCAGCTGCTTATGATGCTCTCAATGGTCCCTCTGTAGAATATGGTAAGGATAGAGGTAAGGAGGTGAGCTCTCCTCAGCCTCCGTAGGAAGTAGAGACGTTGCTGTGCTTTCTTGGCAGCAGAGTTAGTGTTGAGACTCCACGTGAGATCCTCTGTGATGTGGACACCAAGGAACTTGGTGCTCTAGACTATCTCCACAGAGGAGCCATCTATGGTTAGTGGCGAGAGTATGTTATGCTCTTCTAAAGTTCACAACTATCTCTTGTTTTGGCCACATTGAGAGATAGATTGTTAGCTCTGCACCAGTCTGTGAGATGTTGTACATCTTCTCTGTATGCTGACTCATTGTTCTTACTGATCAAACCCACCACGGTCGTATCATCGGCAAACTTGATGTGGTTTGGGGTGTTTGTGGCACAGTCGTGGGTCAAAGTCAAAAAAAGTCACAAGAGTCAAAAGAGTTTATTTGTCAAGTACATGGTTGTGAACCATGTGTTGAAATGTGCTCAAAATGTTAGCAGAGGATGGTTTTTTGAGCACATTTCAACACATAGGGTCAGCAGTGTGAACAGCAGTGGGCTGAGCACACAGCCTTGGGGGACTCCCATTCTCAGAGTGACTGTACTGGAAATGTTGCTTCCAATCTTGACTGACTGAGGTCTGTTCTGTGCCTTTATTATTCAATCGCGTGTATGAGGTCCTGGGTTCAATCCCCAGCATCGCCAAACCGTTCTCAAGTGTTATTAGTCTCAACACAGGAGCCTGCAATTCTGCGTCTCCATGTTTGAATTTAAAACTTTGTGTAAAACACATACGACAGCTGCAAAAACAGTAACAGTAATGCTGCCCTGCTTGCAGGTTTTAGACGAAACACACCATAGCCTTCAGTCTTCTTGCCGCACACTGAAACTGCAAAGCTTCTGTGTGTGTCGGTGTGTGAACGATGAATCCTATTGACTCTGCATTGACAAGCGAACGGACAGTCAGCCGGCTGTGTTTACAGCTGCGGTGGACAAACTTGTACTGTCATCCTTGCTGGCCAGGAGGCAAATATCTACAAAATATGCAGTAGAGACAGAAGCAAAGAGAGTGCAGACTGGTAATGAAGGGAAGGAGATGTATTACAACAAGACACCAAAAAACCCAATTCAGCAGGTCACAAGGAAAAGAGTTAATATAAACAGAGACCACTATCACAGAACAGGAAAGCACAGGCACAGATATCAGGTACAAGCACAAGACTTAAATTCTTAGAGCAATAAACCACCAAGACAAGTTGGGGAAACACAAGAGCCAAAAATAAGGGTAATAATGGTGGTTAAGTTGGGTAGGCAGGGCAAGGAGCACACAGAAGTTAACAGGACCACAAGCCCTTGTGGTACAGAAAATGGCCAGCAGAGTGGCAAAAAGTCCCTGTGCAGGCTGGAGTCCTGACAGAGAGAATTAATTTATAATAAGTTATTTCTTAAGTTTCTGTCATTTTAAACCAGTCAGCCTCCACAAGATCAATACCGTATTTTCAACACAAAACTGGTATCCAATCTTAAATCTAACATTGCCTGCCCTGCAACTAAATTTGGCTGCAGTACTTAACGGAAATTCAATCCCTTGTCTCAGCGTCTATAAAAAGCAGGTTGCTGTCTACACTTTTTTACAGCAAGTGTCTAAATGAGCCAATGCAAAACATGGAGAAGCCTTTTGATAAAATCTCACAAGCTCATAATTTAGCCTCCCGAAGGTCACAAATATCAACAGTTTTCCACTGGTTACCCATTGAAAATGGAATTAATGAAACATCAGCTGCCAAGAGAATGGGAAGAAAGGTGGAAGAAAGAGAAGGAACAGAGGAAAAAAATGCAAGAGGAGGGCGGTGAAGGGCTGGAGGCAGAAAACAGAAAGTTGAGATGGATTGTGGCTTATAACAACCTTAAGATGGGAGTGAGAAAGTCAAAAGAGCATGAAGAAGAAAGACAAGACCAAGAGCAGTATGAGGAAGACGAAGATGAAGAGGTAGCCTTTATGTTCCAAAATCACAGACATCCTGCAGAGGTGTTCCAGGCCATGAAAGAGTTTAGTGCCTCTGGACTTCTCACTGACCTGACATTGAAAACTACGGATGGGGGTTGCTTCACCACACACTTCCTCGTCATGGCTGCTGTCAGCTCCCTACTGCGGCAACAGCTACAACAGAGAGACAAAGCCAAAAATTCCCAGAAGAAAAGTTACGGAAATGGAATCAGAGAGCTTTCAATTTCTATGGGTCCAGAAGTTGAGAGCTCAGGGCTGGCTGGTGTTGTTGAATTTGCTTACACAGGAACCATCATGAATCTAAATAGGCACATTTTGGCCCAGGTCAGGGCTGCAGCTCAAGTCTTGCAGGTGCCCAGAATTTTGGAGCTTTGCAGTACAAAAGTGGAGAGGGAGATGACAAAAGGGGCAGAGAAACTCCAGGACAGAAGCATGTCCTCTGAAAGACAGCTGGAGATCAGTCTTCAGTCAATTGAACAACTGCGGAAGGAAAGATGTGGCTGCGATGTGGAGCTAGAAGTTGATGGCAGAAGGTTTCATGGTAGGTATGATGATTGTTCTGAAAAGGGCACAGTCCCTCTCTGATGCTGCTTATGATGCACTTCAAAGTGTATTGAGTAGTAATGATGACCCAGCTGGTGTCTAGTCCAGGTTGTACCTGCCACAAACCACACATAATAAACAAAATAGTTTTTTTTTTTTTTGGGATTGATCCTATACTGTACAAGAACTTATTGATAATGGATGAATGGCACCAACGGTGCTGATGCTCACAAAATTAAGACTGCAGCAACAAGTAATGCCCACTAAATCAAAACTCATTAGACTTAGAAAACCTAATGGTTAATAACAGCTGCTTTGTTCATTTCCATTCTATGAATTGCAAGTTACTTTTCAAGGGTCCCGAATGTAAAAAAAAAACAAAAAAAAAAACAGAAAGTTGTAACTGAAACATGGATTGTGTAAAATAATGCTTTCATTTCCTCTTCTGTTTTTGGACTTCGTATGTACTTTTACTGCACTGATTGGGGTTTTTTTCTGCTTCTGACTTTCTAACCTTTGTTGTTTGCTGATCTCTATTGTTTTGTACCTCAGCACACAGGGTTGTCCTCTCTGCCAGCAGTGAGTACTTCCGTGGAATGTTTACAAGTGGCATGCAGGAATCTTCCAGGGAAACCATAGTCCTCTCTTCTCTAGGGTCTGTGGAACTGGAAGCTCTCATGAACTGCTCCTACTCAGGCTCCTTACCACTGAGCTGGAGATCTGTGTTCCAGACCACCGCTGCTGCCCTCCAGTTCCAGGTCCAGCCTGCTCTGTCCTTGTGTCTTGACTTTCTGCACCAACAGATAGATTCCAATTCCTGTTTGGATGTAGCTTCTTTTGCTGAGGCTTATGGGATAGGTGACCTTCAGAAGTTTGCAGAAGACTTTGTTCTGAGGCACTTTGCTGAAGTGGCAGCAACTGCCAAGTTTCTGGATTTGCCTTTAAGCAAACTTCTGGAATACCTGCACTTCGACTCCCTGTGTGCCCCCTCTGAGTTAGCTGTGTTTCGGGCAGTAGTAGCCTGGATTGAGGCTGATCCTACGGAAAGGATGGTGTTTGCTAAGGATCTCATGAAGGGTGTGCGATTTCAACTGATGACCTTCCGGGAGTTTAGAGAAGTCAGGGCTATCAACCTGCGTATGGAATGCGCTGGGGAAAAAGAGGTGGACTTGTATGGGGCAGCTCTCAAAGAGTTTGGGTTTGGTTTATCAAATTCCCAAGACCAATCCCGAGTCCGACATCCCAATGACACTCTGCTAGTTGTTGGAGGAGACAACCTGGACCCTGATTTTGGGCAACGGCAACCGAGTAAACAGTTGTGGTACATTAACTCCTTGCGGAGCAAAACAGGCCTGGTGAAGGAAGTGGAATGGAAGTTGCTGGGAGAAATGCCAGAGTCTGCTAGACTACGACATGCAGTGTCAGTCCTTGGAGGCCAACTCTATGTAGCAGGAGGATGTCACTATTATGCCAAGACTGATACTCTAAAATCTGCTTACAGGTGAGGGACAGTGTAATCATTGGGTTAGTAGATGGAAAAACCTCAGTCTAGCTGAAAATACCTCAGATAACTGTTTATGAACAATTTAGAAGGAGGGCAGTCCAAAAGGCATTTACCTTTATTTTCATGTTTGCTTCTCAGTCATCTTCCGTCCTCTATTTCTGTCCACCTCCTCACTTTCCTGGTGTAACCCTTCTGTTGCCAGGTATGATCCTATGCAGGATACGTGGCAGCGACTGGCAGACATGCATGAGCAAAGAAGCAACTTTTCGCTGATGGTGCAAGACAGACGGCTATATGCCATAGGTGGGGACAAGGACATCAATAATAATCTGGACAGTGTGGAATGCTACTGCCCTGACAGCAACTGCTGGAGGTATGGAGGAGGAAGAGCTGAAGGCTGGAGTAGGAGGACTCTGTGTAGAGGAAGATAGAGAGATAGTGAAGTGGAGGTGTAGTTGTTTGAAACAGGAGCAGGAGGTCACGTGTACAAGCATGTGGAGGAATAGTGCTTAATAAACTGCAAACTTATAGCGCATTTCTAAAAAAATATCTTTAAATGTTTTTAGAATTTTAAACTAAATATCTCTTTTTCTGGTTAACTACTGTTTCAGCTTCTCTTGCCCTCTGGATCAGGCACTGAGTGGACATGCAGCCACAGTTTGGAATGGGGAGATTTTCATCTCTGGGGGGTTTGACCGCAGGTACCAATGCCTGGTGTCCATGTTCCTGTACCACCCAGAGAAAGGAACCACCTACCTATGTAATATGAGTCAGGACAGAGCCCTGCACTGCATGGAAAAGCTGGCTGGCCACTTGTATGTTGCTGGAGGAGTTTGTAACCTGCATAAGTTCTACACAGACCAGCTACTCTGTGAGAGCTACAACCCACTGACGGATTCTTGGAGCTCCGTCCCGTCTCTCGCCATCCCCCATGCAAGTGCTGCATCTGCGGTTCTTGAAGATAAAATCTACATCCTTGGGGGCTACTGCCAAGAGGACTACAGTGAGCCTGGACTCGTGCATCGCTATGACCCTGCAACCCTCCACTGGGAGAACATGGGCAGGATGCCGGGACCCAACACAGATATCCGAGCCTGTATCCTCTACCTGCCTCCGCACCTGCGATGCCGACAAGCACAACAGTCTCCTGCACATCTGCATGCACATTCATAATAAAAATAGAAACAGAAATCACCTGCAACTGCAATTGTGTACAATGGTTTAAGCTCACGTAGCTTATTTAACTTTTTTGTTCTCTCAGTTCAGAGTTGCCTCCCATGATGCTCCTCTTCTTGCACCCATTATGCAATTTTTTTCATCAGCCTGCTTGTACTTAGCTTAGTTTTGGTCTATAAAGTAATATTCTCATATGCTAAAGCCTTTCACACTGACCTTCTCCTTAAAACCAGTACCATCCGGTTTCTTCTGGATAACTTGATATTGATCTCTGACAAACGAAATATGTTTAGGATATTCTGTATATCAGTGTTTCTTAAACTATGGATTGGTCACAGATGTGTCTGTGATGGGTCGCTACATGATTGCTTAGTAAAAGTTCTTCAAAGCATGAATTCAGGCACAAGCTATATAATTCCCTCTCTCAGGCTCTGTTTGAAACTGTAAAATACAGCACAGTGATCTAGGGCAAAGCTTGTGAACAATGCTGTATTACAATTCCTGTCACATAAATATTTGCTAAATATTGTGATAAGCACCAGTGTGGCTTCTAATGGAGAAAAAGAGGACACTCCAAAGATCTCTACAGCATAGCCTTTATTAACCGTGGGCAGGGCAGAAGGTAACAACCACGACAGACAAATGGAAAAGCCGCTCTCTTAGCCTCCAGTCTGAAACCAGTTAACCACTCCAGCTCGTCTACCCACTGACTGAAACCTTCTGAATCCTGACAACAGAACACACCGTCCAGTCTATAACTGAATAGTTAAACATACACAATACCTGCATATTATGTAGCATCCAACACTTCAGTATTCCTACCTATGACACCACCCCGCTCAAAACCTGTGAAACAATCAAATTAATACGACTCACAGCACAGATACATATGGGGAATGAGCACGTGCAAGGCTGGGAGCAGAGAGAACTACACAGACAAGGCTGTGAGGTGGAGGGATCTGACGCTGGTTTGAAATATCAAAAAGAAAATATTTCAAAGAATTTATTTCTCTTGGTTTTAATAAAGCTTGAAGCAGTGACGAGTGCCGGCAACGTCTTCCGTGTGGGGAATTTTGTAGGAATGAAAAATTTAAAATTAATAAAGCACAGCTTGAAAACAACAGGGAGCTGTTCAAGTGCAGGGCAGAAAGGTTGAAAAAACAATGTTTGGACAGTAGAAGAGTGAGTCTGTTCATTTTGTTGTGATTTTATTGTATTTTATTTTGTTGTAATCTCCTTTGCATTTTAAATATTTTAGAATCAGTTGTGATTTAATTCCTTTTAAATGTGTTAGTGTTTTGGGGGTTTGTTCATGCAAAGTTAGGTGAAACCATTTGTATTTATTGGGGCAATGTTTTCTATGTTTTAATCCTTTATATGGTTTTCAGTGTATTTAGTGTTTTAGCCCCAGTTTAACCTTTGCTCTGGATTTTGTTTTTCTTGATTCATGACAATACGTTAGCATTTGGTCCATGCAAAATAAGAATGTGTGTATCAAGAAAGTTATCCTGTTGATGAGATCTGCTGTGATGTTTTCTTTTTCTTTTGAAAAGGTTGTTTTGTCCAAGATGGCGCGGCCACGTCCAGACGCCTACCTGATTGCTCCAGGAAGACTGTGCGTTTTTTCCTTAATTTCTTTAATTTTCTACCTATTATTCCCTCACACATCAATGGGACTGGTACTGTATGACAGCGCGACACTTCGGGAAATTGGGAATCAGATTCCTTACATGGTTTCTGAACTCTTCAAACCTGATTTGTCGTGGCTGGCTGAGATACTCCGGACGGCGGATCGCCACAAAGAACGCGACCAAGACCCCCCACGGCGACGCACAAAGAAACATCGGGGGACCCGTGCCGGAGTTCGGAACAGACTGCGGAAACGAGCTCATCGCCCTCCACTGCCCAGCATTCTGCTCGCAAATGTTCAGTCATTGGAAAACAAGCTGGACGATTTGAGAGCAAGGGTGACTTTCCAACGAGATGTGAGGGACTGTAATATCCTGTTTCACCGAGACATGGCTGACCCCCCTTGTGCCGGACCAGGCAGTGACTCCGTCGGACTCATTCTCTGTGTTTCACATGGACAGAACGGCGGAGGCCAACAAATCCAAAGGTCGGGGAGTCTGTTTCATGGTGAACACTAAGTGGTGCGAGGTGATGAGCGTTTCTGTTCTTTCTCGGTCCTGCTTACCTCATCTGGAGCATATGACCATCAAGTGCCGTCCTTTCTACCTGCCTCAGGAGTTCAGCTCGGTTATCGCCATGGCAGTTTATATTCCGCCTCATGCGGACGTTGGCACAGCCCTGTCTGAACTACACGAGGCACTCAGCACTACCCAACACAACCATCCGGACGCAGCAACCATAGTGGTGGGGGACTTTAATAAAGCGAACCTCAGACAAGTCATGCCGGACTTATACCAACATGTCACGTGCATGACTAGGGGGGACAACACGCTGGACCACTGCTACACGCCGTACGAGCAGGGCTACAAAGCTGTTCCGCAGCCGGCGTTTGGGAAGTCGGACCACAACGCTGTTTTCCTCGTGCCGGCTTACAAACAGAGGTCTCGTCTTGAGGCTACGGCCACGAGGGAGGTAAAGCGCTGGTCTGCCCAATCGGAAGCCGCGCTACAGGACGCGCTCGATGACGTCGACTAGGACATTTTCAGGACAAGTTCGGATGACGTCAACGAGTTCGCGGAGGTAGTGGTCAGCTTTGTGAGCGTGCTGGAAGACAACATTGTCCCCACGGTTACTATTAAGAGCTTTGCCAACCAAAAACCGTGGGTCGAGAGTACGGTCCGGAAAGCTGTGAATGCGCGCACTGCTGCGTACAACGCAGGTCTCGCCACTGGCGACATGAGCGCTTACAGAGCGGCTAAATACTGTGTACGGCGTGCAGTGAAGGACGCGAAGCGCCGGTACCGGGAGCGGGTCAAGTCGCTTTTCCACCAGGGTGACGCGCGCAAATTGTGGCAAGGACTGCTCACCATCACAGATTTCAGAAGGAAATCTAGCGTGGCTATGAGTGCCGATTCTGGGTTCGCCAACGAACTCAACGCATTCTATGCCCGCTTCGAGTCCGATTGCGCTAAAGTCACCCGCGACAGCAGCGAGACCCGCAGCCTGGCGAAGGAATGTGGTGACTTCATCACCGTCGCTGAGTCCGATGTGCGGAGGGAGCTGAAGCGCGTCAACATCAGGAAAGCGCCGGGGCCGGACGGCATCTCCGAGCGCCTGTTGCGCTGCTGCGCCGACCAGCTGGCCGGAGTTCTCACAACCATCTTCAACGAGTCTCTGGCTCAGTCCACAGTCCCTCGGTGCTTTAAAACATCCACCATTGTCCCGGTACAAAAGAACAATAAGCCCTCATGCCCAAATGACTACCGGCCCGTTGCACTAACCTCGGTAGTCATGAAGGTCTTTGAGAGACTCATCAAAGCCATCATCACGGCATCCGTCTCCAGCTTTGTAGACCCACTTCAGTTTGCCTACCGCCCCAACAGATCCACGGATGATGCCATATCCCACGTCCTGCACACCACCCTCAGTCATGTGGACAGGAAACAGGGGAACTATGTGAGACTGCTGTTCATTGATTATAGTTCAGCTTTCAACACCATTGTCCCCCATAGACTGTTCACTAAACTGAATGACTTGGAATTGAACCGCCACCTGTGTGCCTGAGTTCTCAGTTTCCTCACAGGCAGACCACAGGTGGTGAGAGTCGGTAGTTGCACCTCCGGCATCATCATACTCAACACAGGAGCTCCACAAGGTTGTGTACTTAGCCCTCTGCTCTATGCCCTCTACACTCACGACTGTGTGGCCAAGCACGCTTCCAACTCCATCATCAAATTTGCTGATGACACGGTGGTGCTGGGCCTCATCTCCAACAACGATGAGACAGCATACTTAGAGGAGGTGGAAAACTTGGCATCATGGTGCCAGGAGAACTGCCTCCAACTGAATGTTGGCAAAACTAAAGAGATGGTGGTGGACTTTGGTAGGCGACAGCAGCGGTCCTACACCCCCCTTAAAATCAACGGGACTGCAGTGGAGAGGGTGAGCAGTTACAAATACCTGGGCGTTCATGTCACTGAGGACTTGACATGGACCGTACACACCCGAGCTCAGGCCAGTAGAGCAAAGCAGCGGCTCTACCACCTCCGGCAGCTGAGGAAGCTACAGGTCTCTCCGGCGATCCTTAAAACGTTCTACTCTGGTGCTGTACAAACTGTTCTGACTCAGAACATCATCTCCTGGTTTGGGAATAGCTGTGCTCGAGACATCAAGGCACTGCAGAGAGTGATCCGGGCAGCGGAACGCTGCACCAGATCTGATCTGCCATCCCTACAAGACATCTATACCAAGAGATGCAGGACCAGAGCAACTAGGATCGTCGGTGACCTGTCTCATCCCAGCAACCATCTATTCATCTTGCTGAAATCAGGCAAACGCTTCAGAAGCATTATGGCCAGAACGGAGAGGCTCAGAAGGAGCTTCTACCCACAGGCCATAAGACTTCTGAACCCGGACATGCTATCACAACCCTCACAGACCAGGGGCTTCAATAATCTCTGACCACTCCACCCCCTCCACTGTCACTGTCCTTCCAGGGCACCTTAGGGTTTCTTTACCGTTTTACCTATTTATTTATTTATCTATTTGCTGTTTGTTTCTATTCTTCTTGGTGTTTGGATGTTTGTTTTATTTTCCATTATAGATTTTTTGCACAGTCTTCCTGGATCAGATCAGAGCACATTTCAACACATGGTACACAACCATGTACTTGACAAATAAACTCTTTTGACTTTTGACTTTTTGACTTTTGACTGCGTCGCCTCGTTCAGCTCCAACATCATAGTTAAGTTTGCTGACGACACCACGGTCATCAGCCTGATCACCGACAACGATGACCGGGCCTGTAGAAAGGAGGTGAGAACCCTGACCTCATAGTGTCAGGACAATGACCGCCTTCTCAACGCCAGCAAAACAAAGGAGCTGATCGTGGACTTCAGGAGACAGCAGAGGAATGGCCATGCGCCCATCTCTATAGCCGGCGCACCAGTGGAAAGAGTGAACAGCTTCAGGTTCCTCGGAGTTAACATCACTGCGGACCTGTCCTGGTCACGGCACACCAGCATCATCATCAAGGCAGCAACACAATGCCTCTTCTTCCTCCGTCAGCTGAGGAGGTTCGGCATGGACAACAGGATACTTGTCAACTTCTACAGATCTACCATTGAAAGTATCCTTACTGGCTGTTTCACGGCCTGGTATGGCAGCTGCAGTGCGTCAGACCGTAAAGCTCTGCAAAGAGTGATCAAGACAGCACAGACCATTACCAGGACTGATCTGCCAGCCCTGCAGGACCTCCACACCCAGTGCTGCAAGAAGAAGGCATTTAACATCCAAAGGGACAGCAGTCACCCCAGCCACAAACTATTCTCCTTGCTCCCATCCGGAAGACGCTTTAGAAGTGTTCGGACAAGGACGAAAAGGTTCCGGGACAGTTTTTTCCCCCACACCGTAAGACTGCTAAACCACTGACCCCTCCCTGGGCAGTGGGAACAGTCGATCGGGGTCTGTCTATCTGCCTGTATGCCTGTCCCCCCCATTGTGTAAGATAACCGGTGGTGTGTTGTTGGTGTTGTTGTAGGTTTGGCTGCTGTGTCTTCTCCCACCCCTCCCCCACTCCCCCATGTATATCTTCATACCTTATTTATTTACTCTCTTTATTTATTATTATTTATTTGTTTTCCTTTTCCTGATTGTAGTATTTATTTAACTATTCTGTACCTTATTTATACTTTTACATACTTATGTTCATATTTATATTACTGAGGATGCCCGGAAACAAAACTTTTCATGGTGACAACGCTGCTATGCTGTGCTGTTGACCCATGACAAATAAACCTTGACCTTGACCTTGACCTAATGGTGATCAATGAGACAGAGATATCAAACACCTCTCAACAAGCTAAGCCTTTCCTATTTTGAATGTTTTATGATACTATATTGAAGTTGATGATGAGAAATTAGTACAGTGTTACTAATAGAAAGACATAACTGGCTTAAAAATTTTCAGTGTTGCTGCTGTAGAAGAATTTTAGAACTGAACAAGAAACAACTCACCAAACC